>CM022302.1:530776165-530860135 GCA_011799875.1 Thinopyrum elongatum
GCAATGTTCCTATTCACATGCTAAAAGGAGATTTGTCATAGATAGTATTGCAGAATCATTCTCTGAACCAAGACGTTGTTACGGTAGCTACTTACATGTACATTTATTGCCTGGACTCATAAGCCGCATTCCAAGTTTGAAAGTTAATGCTGAATAGTTTAGTGTGTGTGCAGAGGTGCCAAAAGTTTCCACAAAGTAGGACGATAGTTAGGTAGTTTATTGTGTCATTAACGGTTGCAATAACCATGTTCTAAAGTAAGATAATAGTTTAAATCGAAACCAACATAAAATAATTTGCAGTTATGAACGTTAATATTGTTTCTAATATAGCACAATTAAATGTTTTATGTACTAAGAATAGCAAGGATTATTGCTAGTGATGTCAGCAAGAATGTATATCCAGATTTCACATCCTCTTTTTCACTTCAGACGTTTTTCAATTTGAACCTTCGGTCGGTGCTTTATATAACATGCCTTTGGTACCTTTTCCAAGGGATGGCCAAGGAAAAGATTGCAAACAAGTATGTAATAAACAATTGCATTAGTTTCTATCATTTCCTACATAACAAAGATGTGCTCTAATGAAAGGAGTATTTTCGGAGAGAACTTATCCAAACGAAGTTCTTTTACAACTATGCGCTTTTTCAGTTTATGCACAACTTATAAAAACAAATTGATAGTTTTATGTAGTTTAAAAAAACTATCCTCCCGTGCAGAGCCGGTTGAGACTAGGGGTCAAATATACATTAGAGCTCTCCAGCCGTTCGGCAACCCCCAGGGGCTGGCAAAATAGCTCCGCCCTTGGGGCGAACCTGCGATAATTTTCGGCTGTGTGGGAGCGATCGGGTTATCCCCAGTCCGCCAGTGCCACCCAGTCGACGTTTTGGTAAATATTTTTTAAAACATACTTAGCCAAATTCGGCAAACAGTACAATAGATATCGGCGATTTTATGGTGTCCACCAGTCTTTTGGCATACTTCAACATAAATGGTAACTAAGAGATAGGAAAAAAATTGGCTTTGCAGCCGCTACCAGCAAGTATCTTTGCTGTAAGAGGGTAATTTCCCGCATCTGGAATTCCTTGTGCATCTAGATAAAGTACACATATCGGCGCTACTAGGCATACTAGGCTCTGAGAGGTGCACAGTGTGAACCTGTGCGAAAAGGTATACACATATTCGAATCAAAAGTCCTGACACTCTACGGAGTCAGTTTTGGAAGTATAACAATCTTGGATAAGAAGCACACAAAGTGGGGTCTACCATCCACACCACAGGTGGCCAGGCACGCCCTACCCCCTGTGGCGTGCCCCCCTGCCTGTGGGCAACCTGGCTGCCCCCGATGCCATGCTCGTGCTAGCTAAATGTCTTTGCCGGAAAAAAAAGACAGAAGGGTTTCGTCGTAGACAAAGCGCCGCCGTCGTCGCAGGTGAAACCTGGGGCGAACCATCTAAGGGCTCCAGGCGGTTTTCTGTCTCTGTCCGGAGTGAATATCATCACCAGCGATCCCGCATCGCTAGAGAGATTCAATCTCCATCAACATCTTCAGTCCTAACACCCACAACAATCCTCTCTAAGCCCTAGTTCATCTCTTGTATCCGACTTTGTCTCAAAACCTCAGATTGGTAATCTTGTGGGTTGCCTAGTGAGTTGATAATCCGTCGTAGTGATGCCTAGTTGGTTTAATTCGGTGAAGATCATATGTTTCAGATCCTTAATGATAATTAATAGTCTCTATTATAACATGAATATAGCTTGTGAGTAGTTAGGTTTTGTTTCCTGAGGACATGGAGAAGTCTTGTATCAAGTATCATGTGAATTTGGTATGTCGGTCGATATTTTGATGAGATGTATGTTGTCTTTCTGCTACTGGTGAGTATGAGGAACGTGCGACTACATGACACATTCCTACCATGATTTGGGCCTGGGGATAGGCATTGGAAAGTAATATTAGTGATGTTGGGTCTGCTAGAGTGTACAGAAGCTTAACACCTAGTTTTTTGCGTTTGCTCGTAGGGTCTGATTTGGGAGTCCCATATGTTCATGCTATGGTTAAATTTATCTTAATTTTCTTTCGTAGTCGCGGACGCTTGCGAGAGTTAATCAAAATGGGATGCTTGTCCAAGGAAGGGCAGCACCCAAGCACGGTCCACCCACATATCAATTAGTCAAAGTAACTATGCGAATCATATGAGCATGATGAAAACTAACTTGACAACAATTCCCATGTTTCCTCGGAGCGCTTGGCTTTTCAGAGTTCGTCCAGGCTTGTCCTTTGCTACAAAAAGGATTGGGCCACCTTGCTGCCCTTGTTTACTTTTGTTACTGTTACCCGTTATGAATTATCTATCACAGAACTATCTGTTACCGATAATTTCAGTGCTTGCCAGAGAATACCTTGCTGAAAAACGCTTGTCTTTCCTTCTGCTCTTCGCTGCGTCCGACACACTTCTTATCGAAGGACTATGATATATCCCCTATACTTTGGTGCCATCAAGACTCTTTTCTGGCGCCGTTACCTCTTTAACTAGAACACAAGAGCTCAACTATGATTTCAAACTTGCCGGTGAGAAGGTTATTTGACCATAAGCTCCTTGATGATGGAGAACCCAAGCCTATGAGAATGCCAGTTGTTTAATAAAAAGTTAAAAGATGGCATGATCAAAGATACAAAGCGTGAGTTTAATGTAGTGATCATGTTTTTTGCATAGAACTCTCATTTAAATTTTTTTGCAGGAAGCTTCTCTCCAAAATGGAAAGGTCCTTAGCTTATTGAGGGAGGTCTGTCGTTCTAGTGCCATAAAATCATACAACGCCGAGGGGCACAAATCTGAAGGTGGTAAACGGTCAAAGAATCACACATTCTATCCAGGTAATCCATAAATGTTGAGGCCAATAAATTGACAACCGTTAACACCAGAGGAGTACATCAGGGCCACTTTCCAGATCATTTCAGACTCCGAAAAGATAGGTATGTGGGTGCGTTAAGTAACGACTCCAAAATGTTTCCAATGATAATTTTTTCTCCGTTTTGGAATTTTAAAATTAGGAAAATAAATATCCAAAGAGCACAACGAGAGACCACAAGGTGGAGGGCGCACCCTACCCCCCTGGGCGCGCCCCCTCCTTGTGACCACCTCATGTGTCCGCCGACTCTGTTTTCTTGCACAATACTTCTTTGTGGTCGGTAAAAATTCATTAATAATCTCCCGAAGTTTTGCCACCGTACCACGGCAATACTCCTATTCTTGTTTCAACAGTTTTTCTGACAGATCCAAATCGTCATGACGTCTCCAAGCGCTCCAAGGACTAGTTTTCGAGAAGGTCATCAACCCTTATCTCGCGGAGGTGCTGCAACACCCTCAAACCATTGAGATGCATGAGGGGGTGCTGCACATCCGCGATGTTGAGGGGCCTAAGAAGACCGGAAGCGTGGAGACAAGGCTCGAACAGTGGAGCAGCAAGTCTTCAAGTGCCAAGGGATGGTGGAACTGGGACTCAATGCCAACCACATGACGATCGCTGAATTTACTAGTGGTCACAAGCGAGATGCCGAGACATTGGGGAGGCACTTACATGCTTCATGAGAAAATCGAGCATCTCCAAGCCGAGATCTATGACCTGCAGAACCAAAACTATGAGTAATGAATATACATTTAAGAGGATGAGTTTGGCTGCAGATTTGAGGATCCCGAGACTCGTTCATCTTTTTACGATGGTGAACCCATGCCTTGGAAGACGGAGATAAATTTCGTCATCAACAACTCCATCATCATCACCTCCGAAAAAGAGAATATAATACATGGGTATGGGCACTCCCCTTGGCAACTGCCAAGCTTGGGGAGGTGCCCCGGTATCGTATCACCATCACACCTTTACTTCTATCTTTTTTTTAGTTCGATCCTTTTGGGGTAATCTTGACTAGTATAATAAAGTTTTAGTATGATCTAGCTTTGAGTTTTGTTTTTGATATTTATCATGTAATCGAGTCTGTGTGCTATATATATAAAGAGTTGTTTTGAGTTAGGTCTTTGCTTTCTTGCTATGATCTTGAGGGAATAAAATAAGAGAAGGAATAAAAAGAAATAAAAAGATCATATATTGATCCTATGGAGAGTAATGACTTCACATATAAAGAGTATGATGAATAAATTTGTTGGAGGTTGACAAACATAGTTTTGGTCATTGTTGCAATTAATAGGAAGTAATAAAGAAAGAGAGGTTAAACATATAAATATACTATCTTGACATCTTTTGTGATTGTGAGCACTCATTAAAATAGACATGATAAAAAGTTGATGTTGGACAAGGAAGACACATAATGAGTTATATTTTCTCATATCCGAATAGAAGTTATATTGTCATGGATCCTCCAACATGTTGAGCTTGCCTTTCCCTCTCATGAGCCAAATTGTTTGCATCAAGTAGAGATACTACTTGTGCTTCCAAACATCCCTCAAACCAGTTTTTGCCATGAGAGTCCACCATACCTACCTATGGATTGAGTAAGATCCTACAAGTAATTGTCATCGGTGCAAGCAATTAAAATTGCTCTCTAAATATGTATGATCTATTAGTTGTGAAGAAAATAAGCTTTATACAAATTGTGATATGGAAGAAATAAAGCGACGGATTGCATAATAAATTCTTTATCACAAGCGGCAATATAAAGTGAGTTTCTTTTCATTAAGATTTTGTGCATCCAACCATAAAGCGCATGGCAACCTCTGCTTCCCTCTGGAAGGGCCTATCTTTTACTTTTATCTTCACCCTTATACAAGAGTCATGGTGATCTTCACTTTCCTTTTACACTTTTTTCCTTTTGTCAAGCACTATGTGTGGAGGAAGACACAGATATATATATATCCACTCGGGATGTAGTCATCATAAAGTGTTATTGTTGACATTACCCTTGAGGTAGAAGGTTGGGAGGCGAATATAAGCCCGATCTTTCTCTGTGTCGACTGAAGCTTTAACCCATAAGTATACGCGTGAGTGTTAGCAATTGTGAAAGACTAAATGATAGTTGAGTATGTGGACTTGCTGAAAAGCTCTTAAATGACTCTTTCTGATGTTATGATAAATTGCAATTGCTTCAATGACTGAGATCATAGTTTGTTGGTTGTCAATGAGGTTTTCGATTCATACTTCACCTTCTGAATAATGTTACTTACATAAGAAGTTATATGACATTATATGTTGCTGTTCTAAAGATGATCATGATGCCCTCATGTCCGTATTTTATTTTATTTTATCGACACCTCTACTTTAAACATGTGGACATATTTTTTCGATTTCGACTTTCGCTTGAGGACAAGCAAGGTCTAAGCTTGGGGGATTTGATACATCCATTTTGCATCATGTCTTTGATTGATTTTTTTGCATCGTGGGCTGTTATTACATATTATGGCACAATCTTATGCCTTTTCTCTCTTATTACAAGGTTTAAATGAAGAGGGAGAATGCGGCAGCTGGAATTCTGGGTCTAGAAAGGAGCAAAATATTAGAGACCTATTCTGCCACAACTCAAAAGTCCTGAAACTTCACGGAGAGTCATTTTGGAATTAATAAAAAATATTAGCGAAGAAAGACACCAGAGGGGCCACCTGCCATCCACAAAGGGTGGAGGGCACGCCCTACCCCCCTAGGTGTGCCCCTGTCTTGTGGGCCACCTGGCAGGCCCCCGATGCCCATCTTCTGCTATATGGTGTGTTTTGACCTGGAAAAACTCAAGAGGAACTTTCGGACGAAGCGCCGCCGTCTCGAGGCGGAACCTCTGCAGAAACACTCTAGGCTCTGGCCAGCCTTCTGCCGGGGAAACATCCCTCGGGAGGGGGAAATCATCGCCATCATCACTCACCAATCGATCCTCTCATCGAGAGGAGATCAATCTCCATCAACATCTTCACCAACACCATCTCCTCTCAACCCTTTTCTCTTATATCCGATCTTTGTCTCAAACTCAGATGTACTTGGGGTTGCTAGTAGTGTTGATTACTCCTCGTAGTTTGATGCTAGTTGTTTATTCGTGGAAGATCATATGTTCAGATCCTTAATGATAATTAATAGTCCTCTAATTATGAATATGAGATATGCTTTGTGATTGTTAGGTTTGTTCCTGATGACATGGGAGAAGTCTTGTTATAAGTCATCGTGAATTTGGTATTCGTACTTTTATTTGATGAGATGTATGTTGTCTTTCCTCTAGTGGTGTTATGTGAACTTCGACTACATGACCTTCACCATGATTTGGGCCTAGGGAAGCATTGGAAAGTAATAAGTAGATGATTGGGTTGCTAGGTGAAAGAAGTCTTAAACCCTAGTTTATGCTTGCTTCGTAAGGGACTGATTTGGATCCATATGTTTTCATGTATGTTAAATTTATCTTAATTCTTCTTCGTAGTCGCGGACGCTTGCGAGAGGGGTTAATAATAAATGGGAGGCTTGTCCAAGAAGGGCAGCACCCAAGCCACCGTCCACCCCCATCAAATATATCAAAGTAACGAATGTGAATCATAGGGAGCATGATGAAAACTAACTTGACAACAATTCCCAGTGTTCCTCGGGAGCGCTTTGCTTTTTACAAGAGTTCTCTAGGCTTGTCCTTTGCTACAAAAGGATTGGGCCACCTTGCTGCACCTTTTTACTTTTGTTTACTGTTACCCGTAGGAATATCTTATCACCGAACTATCTGTTACCGATATTTCAGTGCTTGCAGAGAATACCTTGCTGAAAAACGCTTGTCTTTCCTTCTGCTCTTCGCTGCGTCCGACACACTTACTTATCGAAAGGACACTTATAGATCTTCGCTGGAGCTAGGGCCTATCAAGACGTCTTTTTCTGGCGCCGTTCCGACCTCTTGACTAGAACACAAGAGCTCAACTATGATTTTCAAACTTGCCGGTGAGAAAGGGTATTGACATAAGCTCGCTTGATGAATGGAGAACCAAGCCTTATGAAATGCCAAGTGTTTAAAGAAAAATTAAAAGATGGCATGACAAAGGATTCAAAACGGGGGGAGTTTAATGTAGGTGATCATGTTTTGCTATTAACTCTCATTTATTTTGCAGAAGCTTCTTTTGCCACTTTTGGAAGGTTCCTCAATTTGGTTTTATCTGGGAGGTTGTCGTTCTAGTGCCATAAAAATCAAAAACGACCGAAGGCACCAAATCCGAGGTGGTAAACTGTCAAAGATCAAACATTATATCTCAGGTAATCCCATAAATGTTGAGGCACATATCATTGACACCATAACACCAGGAGTACATAAGGGACACTTTCCAAACATTTCAACTCGAAAAGGAATAGGTATGTGGTGCGGTAGTAAACCGACTCCAAACGTTTTCCATTGATATTTTTCTCCGTTTTGGAATATTTAAAAAATTAGGAAAATTGTAAGACTAGTCCCAAAGAGCACGACGGAGACCACAAGGGGTGGAGGGCGGCACCCTACCCCCCTGGGCGCCGCCCCTGCCTTGTGACCACCTCATGTGTCCTCCAGACTCTGTTTTCTTGCACAATACTTCTTTGGCGGTAAAAATTCATTATAAATCTCCGAAGATTTTGACCACCGTACCACGGCAATATCTCCTATTCTTGTTTCAGTCAGTTTTCTGACAGATCCAAATCGTCATGACGTCTCCAAGCCCCAAGGACTAGTTTTTCGAGAAGGTCATCAACCCTTATCTCGCGGAGCTTCTGGCAACACCCTCAAACCATAAATGCTGAGGGGGTGCTGCCCATCCGCGATGTTGAGGGGCCTAAGAAGACCGAAGCATGGAGACAGTGCTCGAAGCAGTGGAGCAGCAAGTCTTCAAGTGCCAAGGGATGGTGGAACGTGGACTCAATGCCAACCACATACGATCGCTGAATTTACTAGTGGTCCAAGCTGGATGCCGAACATTGGGGAGGCCATCTTCATGCTTCATGAGAAATCGAGCATCTCCAAGCCAGATCTATGACCTGCAGAACCAAAACTATGAGTATGAATATACATTTAAGAGGATGAGTTTGGCTGCAGATTTTGAGGATCCCGGAGACTCGTTCATCTTTTTACGATTGGTGAACCCCATGCTTTGGAAGACGAGAAGATAAAAAATATTTGGCGAAGAAAGCACCAGAGGGGGGCCACCTGCCATCCACAAGGGTGGAGGGGGCCCTACCCCCCTAGGTGTGCCCCGTCTTGGGGCCACTGGCAGGCCCCCCGGCCATCTTCTGCTATATGGTGTTTTGACCTGGAAAAATTCAAGAGGAAGCTTTCGGGACGAAGCGCCGCCGTCTCGAGCGTAGGAACCTCGGCAAGAAAAAAAAATCGAGGGCTGGCCAGCTCTTCTGCCGGGGAAAATCCCTCCGGGAGGGGAAATCATCGCCATCATCATATACCATCGATATCCTCTCATCGAGAGGAGATCAATCTCCATCAACACTTCCACCACACCATCTCCTCTCAAACCCTAGTTCATCTCTGTATCCGATCTTTGTCTCAAAACCTCAGATTGGTACTTGTGGGTTGCTAGTAGTTGATTACTCCTCGTAGTTGATGCTAGTTGGTTTATTCGGTGGAAGATCATATGTTCAGATCCTTAATGATAATTAATAGTCCTCTAATTATGAACATGAATATGCTTTGTGTGTAGTTAGGTTTGTTCCTGATGGAATGGAGAAGTCTTGTTTATAAGTAATCATGTGAATTTGGTATTCGTTCGATATTTTGATGAGATGTATGTTGTCTTTCCTTAGTGGTGTTATGTGAACGTCGACTACATGACACTTCACCATGATTTGGCCTAGGGGAAGGCATTGGAGTAATAAGTAGATGATGGGTTGGTGCTAGAGTGACAGAAGCTTAAACCCTAGTTTAGCGTGTTCGTAAGGACTGATTTGGATCCAGTATGTTCATGCTATGGTTTAAATTTATCTAATTCTTCTTTCGTAGTCGCGGACGCTTGCGAGAGGGGTTAATCATAAATGGGAGGCTTGTCCAAGGAAGGGCGCACCCAAGCACCGGTCCACCCACATATCAAATTATCAAAGTAACGAATGCGATCATATGAGCATGATGAAAACTAACTTGCAACCAATTCCCAGTGTCCTCGGAAGCGCTTTGCTTTTTACAAGAGTTCGTCCAGGCTTGTCCTTTGCTACAAAAAGGATTGGGCCACCTTGCTGCACCGTTGTTACTTTTGTTACTTGTTACCGTTATGAATATCTATCACAGAACTATCTGTTACCATAATTTCAGTGCTTGCAGAAATACCTTGCTGAAAAACGCTTGTTCATTCCTTCTGCTCTCGCTGCGTTCGACACTTACTTATCGAAAGGACTATGATTAGATCCCCTATACTTGTGGGCCATCAAGACTCTTTTCTGGCGCCGTTACCTCTTGAACTGAACACAGAGCTCAACTATGATTTCAAACTTGCCGGTGGAAGAGGTTATTTGACATAAGCTCTCTTGATGAAGGAGAACCCAAGCCTATGAGAATGCCAAGTGTTTAAAGAAAAAGTTAAAAGATGGCATGACAAAAGGATAAAAAGCGTGAGTTTAATGTAGGGTATCATGTTTTGCTATGAACTCTCATTTAGATTTTTTTGCAGGAAGCTCTCTCCAAATGGGAAGGTCCTCCTTACATTATGAGGGGTCTGTCGTTCTAGTGCCATAAAATCAAAAACGCCGCGAAGGCACAAATCGAGGTGGTAACGGTTCAAAGAATCAACATTATATCTCAGGTAATCCCATAATGTTGAGGCCAATATAATTGACACCGTACACCAGAGGAGTAACATAGGGACACTTTCCAGAACATTCAGACTCCGAAAAGGAATAGGTATTGGTGCGGTAAGTAAACCGCACTCCAATCGTTTCCAATGATAATTTTTCTCCGTTTTGGAATTTAAAAAATTAGGAAATTAAAAGTTTAGTCCCAAGAGGACACGAGGAGACCACCAAGGGTGGAGGGCGCACCCCCCCCTGGGCGCGCCCCCTGCCTTGTGAACCACCTCATGTGTCCTCCGGACTCTTTTTTCTTGCACCAATAACTTCTTTTGGTCGGTAAAATTCATATATAATCTCCCGAAGATTTTGACCCACCGTACCACGGCAAATCTCCTATTCTTGTTTCAAGCAGTTTTCTTGACAGATCCCAATCGTCATGACGTCGGGGTTTTCTCCGCGCTCCAAGACTAGTTTTTAGAGGTCATCAACCCTTATCTCGCGGAGTGCTCTCAACACCCTCAAACCATTGAGAGCATGAGGGGGTGCTGCACATCCGCGATGTTGAGGGGCCTAAGAAGACCGGAAGCGTGGAGAAAGGCTCGAAGCAGTGGAGCAGCAAGTCTTCAAGTGCAAGGGATTGGTGAACGTGGACTCAATGCCAACCACATGACATCGCCTGAATTTACTAGTGGTCACAAGCTGGAATGGCGAGAACATTGGGGAGGCCATCTTCATGCTTCATGAGAAAATCGAGCATCTCCAAGCCGAGATCTATGACCTGCAGAACCAAAACTATGAGTATGAATATACATTTAAGAGGATGATTTGGCTGCAGATTTGGGATCCCGGAGACTCGTTCATCTTTTTACGATGGTGAACCCATGCTTGGAAGACGGAGGATAAAATTTCGTCATCAACAACTCCATCATCATCACCTCCGAAGAAAGAGACATAAATACATGGGTATGGGCACTCCCCTTGGCAACTGCCAAGCTTGGGGGAGGTGCCCCGGTATCGTATCACCATCACACCTTTACTTCTATCTTTTTTTTAGTTCGATCCTTTTGGGTATATCTTGATCTAGTATAATAAAGTTTAGTATGATCTAGCTTTGAGTTTTGTTTTGATATTTATCGTAATGTGCTGTGTGCTATATATAATAAAGGTAGTTTGAGTTGAGGTTTTGCTTTCTTGCTATGATCTTGGGAATAAAATAGAGAAAGGAATAAAAAGAAATAAAAAGGATATATTGATCCTATGGAGAGTAATGACTTCACATAAAAGAGTATGATGAATAAAATTTGTGGGAGTTGACAAACATAGTTTTGGTATTGTTGCAATTAATAGGAAGTAATAAAGAAAGAGAGGTTAAACATATAAATATACTATCTTGGACATCTTTTGTGATTGTGAGCACTCATTAAAATATGACATGATAAAAAGTTGATGTTGGACAAGGAAGACAACATAATGAGTTATATTTTCTCATATCCGAATAGAAGTTATATTGTCATGGATCCTCCAACATGTTGAGACTTGCCTTTCCTCTCATGCTAGCCAAATTGTTTGCACAGTAGAGATACTACTTGTGCTTCAAACATCCCTCAAACCAGTTTGCCATGAGAGTCCACCATACCTACCTATGGATTGAGTAAGATCCTACAAGTAAGTTGTCATCGGTGCAAGCAATAAAAATTGCTCTCTAAATATGTATGATCTATTAGTGTGAAGAAAATAAGCTTTATACAAATTTGTGATATGGAAGAAATAAAGCGACGGATGCATAATTAAAGTTCTTTATCACAAGCGCAATATAAATGATGTTCTTTTCATTAAGATTTGTGGCATCCAACCATAAAAGCGCATGGCAACCTCTGTTCGTCCCTGCGAAGGGCCTATCTTTTACTTTATCTTCCACCCTTATACAAGAGTCATGGTGATCTTACCTTTCCTTTTACACTTTTTTCCTTTGTCAGCACTATGTTGTGAGAAAGATCCAGATATATATATATCCACTCGGATTAGGTCATCATAAAGTGTTATTATTGACATTACCCTTGAGGTAGAAGGTTGGGAGGGAAACTATAAGCCCCATCTTTCTGTGTCCGACTGAAGCTTTGAACCCATAAGTATCCGTGAGTGTTAGCAATTGTGAAAGACTAAGAGTTGAGTATGTGGACTTGCTGAAAAGCTCTTAATTGACTCTTTCTGATGTTATGATTAAATTGCAATTGCTTCAATGACTGAGATCATAGTTTGTTGGTTGTCAATGAGTTTTCGATTCATACTTCACCTTCTGAATAAATTGTTATTTAGCATAAGAAGTTATATGACATTAATGTTGCTGTTCTAAAGATGATCATGATGCCCTCATGTCGTATTTTTATTTTATTTTATCGACACCTCTATCTTTAACATTGTGGACATATTTTTCGATTTCGGCTTTCCTTGAGGGACAAGCAAGGTCTAAGCTTGGGGGAGTTGATACATCCATTTTGCATCATGCTTTTATGTTGATATTTTTGCATCGTGGGCTGTTATTACATATTAGGCACAATACTTATGCCTTTTCTCTCTTATTTTACAAGGTTTAAATGAAGAGGGAGAATGCCGGCAGCTTGGAATTCTGGGCTAGAAAAGGAAGCAAATATTAGAGACCTATTCTGCACAACTCCAAAAGTCCTGAAACTTCACGGAGAGTCATTTTGGAATTAATAAAAAATATTGAGCGAAGAAAGAACAGAGGGGGGCCACCTGCATCCACAAGGGTGGAGGGGACGCCCTACCCCCCTAGGTGTGCCCCTGTCTTGTGGGCCACCTGGCAGGCCCCCGATGCCCATCTTCTGCTATATGGTGTGTTTTGACCTGGAAGAAGAGGAAGAACTTATAGGACAGCGCGGCGATCTCGGAGCGGCGGAAGTACGAGAGCGACGGCACGCGGAGGGTAGAGGCAGGCGGGGGGGATGACGGGCCACTGCTGTGCAAGGGTCAATGAACTCGTTCGCGGACGGAGGGACGGGAGACGGAGAGTACAGGTAAGAGACGGACGTGGGGTGCTGGAGGGAGGAGGAACCACTGGAATTTATTGGGGGGGGGTAAGGCGGAGGGGAAGAGAGGGAGAGCAATCGAGAAGGAGGGGCAGCACGCCGCCCCCCCCACGTGGCCACGGGGCGGAACGGAGGGGCAAGGAGTATGCCTTCCTCGGGGGAAGGAAGTTGTCTTGGGTTAGGTTTTATAATACGCGGACGGTTTATGGGCATTAGGCGGGGCTTCAGTGGGCTCTGCGGGGCTTATACCTGGCTGTCCATGCGGTTTGCAATCTGTCTCGCGAAATCCGTCATGTCTTAACAAGTGCTGTAGTGGAAAGTCGCACTTCGCAGTAGAAATTCTAGATTGTATAGCTCTTTTATTGTTCTACTCCACTTGTTTGTACAGCCAAGGATGCTTAATTAACTGTATTGCTCTTTGTTGTTCTTTTCCAGGTTATTCATTTGTGATCCATACTGAAATTATGTGCACTGCCAAAGTCCATGAGGCGAGAGCGCTCACTTCTCGACCATTGCTTACTGAACTGGGAGCCAACAGAGGCAAGATTTTGAAACAAGCTGACGTCCTTTTGATTCTTGATTTATGGCATTACACATGCAACCAGATTGGTGATGTTACTGTTAGATATGATTAGGTTCAGTGCTCTTACTATTTTTTGATGTGATGCATTTGACCTTCGTTTCTGTCTATGCCCTTTCTTTAGGTTTGCCAGCATAACTAGTCTATTGGCGTTTCGGAAAAATATGACGATGCATTTGTAACAATGTGGCTGGCAATATGGCACATCGTATTTCATATCCCTTGTTCAATCACTAGCATACACTACAGTTTTAAATTAAAAGGGGGGCGGGGGGGCATATCATTGCCTCTATAAACAGTGCTGATTTGGTTGATATGTGAACTTACAACAATATTTACATTGTAGTGTTTTCTGCATGTTGTCATATCACTAATTCCATGATTGCCTTCCACATTTGAGTCTATTATTGTTTTTTTGTATCCTTGATTAAGTATAATTGTTGTATTGTAGACTTAAAATTGTGGTGGTTTCCTCTTTTTACAGACGCTCAATGTGAAGTGTGTGGAAGTCGTGACTGTGAAGCAAGTGTGAAGCCGTTAAGTTAAGTCCTACTCAGTGAAGAGTAGCATTACTGTAGCATATCTGTGTTGTAAAGATTGTAAGGGATTTATTTAGATGGTATATTTGATGAATTTATGTGTTCTTTGTTCTATTGAAATATGATTATGTATGTGATTTGAATGAAAACTTGTGAAATGGAACCTGACCAGTGGGCCACTTATGAAAAATTAATCTGTCAAATTTGTTACATTTCGGACATGTGGAACAATTGAGAGATGAACATGACAAGTGGACCCAATTGACTAGTGGGACCGTTGAATATATAGATGGCTGCTAAAAATAAAAATCAATAGACTGCCTAAAGGCCACGACCCAGAAATAAAAGGCCGAAATTGTTGGGACAGTCCCACGGAGCTAACCAGATTAACAAGAAAAATAAATAATTTTTAAATGGCTTGTGAATTAATGGGCTTGGCCCAGGATAGACACTGAATTGGAACCGGGATGATTCGAACCAACGACAATTCATTTCGTCGTAATTTGGTCACGTTCAGCTTGCAATGTCGGATCGGACGTTGGCTGTGGGCAGCATCCAACGACCAACACAATGGTCGTTGAACCATGACCTTTTTATTTTGGTCATTGCCTTCTAGACTTATCACAAAGAAGGGCGTTATAAGTTCATAAGACAGGCAGCTTTGACAACACTTTTTGGTCAGAAAAAAAGTTCGCAAATGAAAAACAATGACCATTCGTGACCAATATGATGGTCGCAAAGGTTGACATATTTTTGCTTGTAGTGACATTTCCATTGATGAAGGCGGCCAGCATCAGGGCCTACATCAACCATTGCAAAATACCTCATGTTTCAATGCCAAAATGCCCAAACACATATGTACCCTACTCTTACAAGATTCCCTCCGGTTTGACGGGAAGTGGGACTTTCAGCCTATAAGTCAAAAACTCAATGAGAGAAAGTTGGCAGGCCTGGTTGAAGCCGGTCATACCTTGGTGGGATCTTGGGCGATATAACTTTTTCTACGCGTGTGTCCCTTTGCGACGTAACCATGGAGAATCGTCATCATGTAACATGATGCTGTGGTCCATCCTCACTATGAAGGGAGGATTTCATAGAACTTTTCAAATCTTCTGACATGTTTGTCTTATCCCTCCACTCTCACAATGTTTCTTTCCCTTAAAAGAATAACGATGTGCATCTTTGGCATCGTACGATGTATTCGCTTTCTTACTTTTCTTTTTCTCGGTTGGGGTTTTAGAAATGTCCTTCCCATAGAAACCCCCTGCGCCACAAATTGGCTAGTCCGAATGGTTCATCTATGTACCCAAGATTGTGGAGATCCATGTTGTATTCCGTACATGCGGGTCTACCTTTACCCGCGTTTCCTTGACAGGATTTTTTTTTTACCCATTTGCACCAAAAGCAAAGGGACCTTAAAAAACGACCATAGTCAAGTTCCATATTATCCTATATGTATTACCATAATATGTGTTCTTTTTGTCATATTGTTGATTTGTGGATCAAAGCGGAGGGAACGAGAGACCACTTTTGTTTTGGTTGGTGCTCTATTTTTATCTGGGCGATCATGTAAATTTTCCATTATCGAGTACCCTTTGTAAGTCAATATAGGCGAAGATGGTGACTTGGCAACAAGTACAGCTATCTCCAACAGTGGGCGTCATTTCATACATGTGGTTTGCATCCAACTCCCGTAAGTCACCATGTGTGTAGTTTTTAATCCAGGGGTCAGCCTGCTCAGGGTTATGGAGCGTTACACTATTGATTGTATTCCTCGATTACGAAGCCGCCAAGGTGTAAATTTTAGAACTGTTGTAAGTGTGCTTCAGTGTGAGAATGCCCGTCCATAATATTTACAGAAATCCTTTCCTAGTGTGCTTTTCCACTGAGTCTCCCCTTCAGCCTAATTGAGGGAAAACCAATCGGCTTAAGCTCAGGAATAAAGTCAACACAAACCTCAAAACCTCCTCTATTTCATGGCCCTTGGAGATGCTTCCTTCTGTCCTAGCCACGGTTATTTATGAAATATTTCGTTAAGACATCCCCATGAAAGCTCTCAAAGTGGAAATATTGTGTAGTAAATAAAGGAGACCCAGAATGGCAAATCTCTTAGACTAGTGTGAACTAGGACTGCGTCATGATATTGAAGGAAGGATGGTGGGAAACACCAACTCAAACTAAACAAGAAATGGGACCAAATATTTTTTAACCTTGGTGGATTTCTAGATGATTACATTATGAGAAAATTCGCATTGAGGAATGCACATAGATCACAAGGCCTAAATCGAAACATTTTCGGTTAGTAGTAGTATTAAGAAGCCCCCTCAATGCCACTAAAAGTAATTGTGTCCTAATAACGTGGCAGTAATGAGACTTTAGGTTTGGAATTTTTCTCTCATATTTATTATTCCCTTTATATGGAAGAGAAGCCAGACGGGACCTTCTACGAGGCAGGCCTTCAAAAAAGATTTCCTCTCTTCGTTGGTAGAGAGTAGATGGTAGGACATTGTGATACTGCTATGGATGCATCTGACGGTTTTTTCGTTCATACGTTGGCTGGTCCTCCTTGTGCCTCCGGTGTATCTTTTTCTTCCCACCATACATGCCAAGAAGCCTAGCAGGTTTCAAGCAATGATTTTTCGTCCGTGCATCCACGTCGATTGCAGAGCGGACATCTAGGGACTTTGTCATAGCGGTAGGTCCCAAAAAATAGATTTCTTCTTCCACATGGATAGTGTGCGTGTCCTGTAAAGCGTCATTCGGAACAGATTGTCCGCCAGAGACCCTTTCCAAAGATTTACTTTTAAAATCCTTGGACCATATCAGTATATGATAACTAGGACGGTGGTCAGGATTCTTCCGTGATTTCCTCATCTTTGAAATGCTAGCCTTTCGTTCGTAAGAGAGGCCTGATCGAAAAGAAATCAACGATGGCGCACATATACACGGGCGGCGGAAAGGGAGGCCAAAGAGTATACGGGGAGCGCATCGAAAATAGTGGGTGCATGCATTGTATCCCTTGTTGTGTCTGTCTGAAAGGTTATAAGAGGCAGGCCAATCATTGATGGTTACAAAACAGCAACTCTCGTAGGTCAAATTCCTTGCCTGTTGTACTAATCACCAACATCACGCACACCTTTATATCCCAACAACTATAAAAGTTCTTCAAACTAATGGCCTTAGGTACAATCAATGTAGTTGTCGCCGGTTGCTTGCGGCATTGGATGAGCAATGGCATCATAATCAACTCCCGCTTATGAAAACCAAGGAGAAGGTCTATAGATACATAGAGTCACTAGGCCCATGGTGCTATTTATTGCGGCTATGGCTCCCCAAAAGGATTAATGACATCCGCACTTAAACCCAAACCAAACGTTATCTTGGTCACCCTTCTTGCTAATTCAGTTTTTCCCACCCAACTTTCTCTCAATTTTTACCACTGCGACCCATATGCCCAGTGGGTTTTTGATCTCACTACTCTCCCCGTTTATTTCTTATAGATTCTTGCCTTTTTGTGCATCGCATTCAACTGTTGGTCTATGGGGCTCTTTTTGTTTCTCGCCTGAACATATATTTCCGTCTTTTCATTTTATCCATTGTGCTATTTGCCTGTGTATTGGAGCATACCTATTACGCACCTTTGTTTTGCCAGTCCCCGTTGCTACTGATTGCAGTTTCTCTCTCCCCCAAAATGTGAGTTAATTGCCATCTGCATCCTATACACAAACCACATTAGTTCCTTGCTTTGTCATCGATAATTATCTCCGGCCACTTCTTCGATTTACTCCACTGCGGAATTTGTATGACGCTTTGGATAACCTTTTAAGATGATCCAGTAACCTTCTCTATCTCATGACCTCGCTCCTTCCCTCTATGTCATCCACCTTTTACGGTTGCGTAGGTCCCACGTTTTGTTTTTACACCTATCTTAATGTCTCACAAACATTCAAAATTGAAACTATTATTTTAGTCAAACATAATAAATTTTAGTTTGTTTTCAAAGTGTTTGTTTTTTTTTGTATATTCAACCTGTTAAATATGTTCATTAATGGTGCTAATTTATTCCTTTAAACCTTAATGATTTGTTTTCGGTTTGGTGACCCACCAACCTTTGTTATTTAATAGTCCCGTTGTTTATTGCTTTAAATAATTAAAACAGTAGCTAAAACAGTAAGGTAAATGGCCTGGAGTAATTTGTACCTCTAAACTCGTATGAAACCATGCAGTGCCTTTTTTGGTTTGGACCTTAGATATTTTTTTCCAGTCGGACTTTCCCCCTTTTCTCCAGTGGTTTCATACAATACAGAAACTAATACTTTTATTTTTGGTGGCTACGTTTTTTTTGCCTTTCATCACTTTTTATTTTTTAATGAGCTTAATAATAGAAGAAAAAATCGAAGAGCAACTACCCTAAAAAAAAACAAAT
Organism: Thinopyrum elongatum; assembly: GCA_011799875.1. NCBI lineage: Eukaryota > Viridiplantae > Streptophyta > Magnoliopsida > Poales > Poaceae > Thinopyrum > Thinopyrum elongatum. Next base: position 530,794,472 of record CM022302.1, read on the forward strand.
TCCATAAATGAAAATAATAAACCCCCATATGGCCGACAATGAGAACGGCCGATCCAACCCCCCTGAGCCTTAACCCTGCGTGACCTTTTCGTCCCACCACGACATCTGTGTCCCCACCACCCAACGCAAAGCAACCAAATTTCTCTACGAATCCCCTAGGTGTAACACCCACTCTTCCCCTCTCAATCCCTTTCCGTTGCGGTCCTCGTCAGCCCCTTACGTGGATAAGGCCGACCCCAATTTTCATCCACTTTTCCCCTCCCCCTTTTTTTTTTTTTCTTTTCTTTTTCCCCCCCCCCCTATCCCTTCCCCTTCTCCCCCCCCCCCTCTTCTCTCTCCCCCCCTTCCTTACCCCCTTCTTTCTTTTTTCCCCCCTTCTTCTCTCCTCTTTTTTCCCCCCCCCTCCTCCCTTCTTTTTTTTCCCCCGATTTTTCCCCCCTCCCCGACCCCAACTTCCGAACAAACCCCCACGCGGGAGACAACCTTTTACATTTAAGATAATTATTTTCTTTTGCGGCCCAATTTCGATCCCCTCCGATCTCCTTTCCCCCTCCCCCCGTTTCCCCCCCTTCCCCCCTGCCCTCTGCTTTTTTACCATGGGGAGGGACTTAAGTTTTGACCTGCTTTCCCAATTTACATTCTACCACTGTGGCTAGATTCTTCCCCACTTTTGAATTTAAATCCTCTTTTTCCAGTTCCATACTATTTCCAAACGCTCATTTAACCCCACCCTTATAGCTTTTGCTACTTACAATAATATCCAAGGGCCAACCTCATTCTAATATCTTATTTTCCACTTTTGATTCCGTTTTACCCCTCGTTCCCTCCTTTTTCCCAGATCGCCTGCACGACCCAGCCCTTAAGCAGTTAGGTACCTATCCCCGGCTAAGACGCCCACGACCCCCTTTCCCGCCCCTACTCCCCCGCCCCATGTCCCTCATCCGTCGGCATCACCTTTTTTTCGCCCCCATTCCTGCCTCGTCTCCCTCGCGCCCCGCCCGCCCCCTTATCATCCACCACCTGTTCCCAGTGAGCTCCCCCCATTTTTCATCTTCCTCCTTTCCCTCCCCCCCCATTTTGTTCTCAATCAGTCTTTAGATATCCCAACCGAAGATTTTTGTTGCCCCTACGCCTTTGCGTTTGTCATTCGCTCTGTTTTTCTTCCCGGCCGTATCGCCCCCCCTGTCCTTCCCCACTCTCCGGCTGCCGACTGTGCTGTCCCCTTCCCCTACCCCCCTTTTGCTGCCCCTGATCGCACCGCTCCCCGCATGCCCTGCCACTTATCGTCTCCCAATGTATCCTATAACTTTCGGGTCTGGCGTCCATGCTATTTTACCATTATCATTGTCCTCTTGGATGTCTTCCCTTCTTATCACACATTTTTTATAGCATTAGAGCTCGTTTTTGATATTTTTAACTCATTTTTTTTTTTTTTGGGATTTTTCTAACCTACTTGATTATGTTTGCCCACCCGAGCCATGCTTCCACTACTTTGTTCCCTACACCATATGTTTGTTGCTTTTCTCCTTCCGTCCTTTGTTTCATATTTTCGCTCAAAATCCCCCTTACATAACCACAATCCACGCGAACGCCCCCAAGTTACCACAAACTGCATCGCTGTTAACACTTTTTTTTGCCTCCCCTTCCTTTTGGAATACCCTTTTTCTTTTCTGTTACCATTATAGCCGTACAATACGTTATGGGCCTAACAACTAGTTAACAGAGGTGCGCCCCCGTTTCCGACGCCCGGAGAATTTGTAAACACCCACTCTAATGGCGAATTTTGCCCCCTCCGTGGGGCCAAGTTCGTCGTGCACCCTTTCCCCCTTTTGGGGGTGCCGCCAAAATCTGGCTTGCCCTCCTTCCCGACACCGTCCTCCTCTCCCCCGCCTCTCTATTTTAAATTTACCCCAAATAATCCACAAACTAACCCCTATTGCGGACTAGGAGACTTAGAAACACACTATGTCCAGTCCTCGCATAAGTGTCCCGCAATCCCCAACACCTTAGAGCCAATCTAGACACCATCACGGTGCTGGGTCCTCATCATAAGCATTTTTGGTGTTTTTTCCTCCTCCGTTATGATGACGTTCGCGTACGTTCATTGTGAGACCTTTTAGGGTCGGATTTTTCCCCCCGCCGTTAGTAGCATAGATGGTCTCTCCTCTCCTCTCTTTCTCCTTCCTTCTATCTTTGAATCTCAATTTACCAATTGGCTCTCGTGGGTTATCGATCTATTTTGATTTTTCTTTTTCTTTTGTTTTTTTTTTTGTTTTTCCTTTTGTAAATTCTCTCTTTCGGCTTTTCTCTTGTTTGGGTTTTGTTTTCTGGTGATTTCTTTTTCCTTGGATGAACTTTGCATTGTTTTTTTTACTGACAGACCATCTATTTTTTTGATCCATTTTGTGTTTGAAAGTTATTTGAGTGTCTCTTTGATTATCCCCATATTACCCCCCCATTTTTTTTCCCTTCATGAGCTATATTTATAGCATCTGCCTGATCTTTAGTCACTTCCTTATCGAGGCTTATTATTCTCTTTTATTCTTCCCCTTTCCATGCGTGTCGTCTCTTTCCTTTCTACTTCCTTTTTTTATTCTCTTTTTCTCTCGGCCTTTTTTGTTGCTTTTTTTCTCGTCTTCCTTCTTTTCCCTCGGCTTTTTTTTGCTTGTGATTACTTCTTTGATTTTGGAGTATCTGTGCCCACGCTTTTAATTTTTTCGCGCCTTGGTAAATAAAAAAAGGTATAGTACCCATGTTCACCATCTCCTTTGTGTCGCGATATTTCCCCCCCAGCTTCACTAAGTGTTCACGTGGAAATCAGGAACCCACCCAGTTCACAACGAACTTGGTCCCCCCCCCCCCTCTTCTCGCCCACACCCTCGCTTTCGCGAATTCCTGTCACCTCTCCGCGCGCCATTGACCCCACCCCCACCCTTCCCTGTCCCTTTCTTCGGGCTCTCCCCCTGACGCTTCTTTCTTCCTCCCTTCGCTTTTGCTTTCCTTCCTTTCCACCCTCCCCCCGGACATCCGGATTAACCGCTCTCCCCACTTTATTTTCAAAGACCCCCAGAGACCCCCGGCATTTCTTCTCCCCTCCAGTCAACATTCGTCCGCACGTGGCACTCCAACCCCACAGTGAGCGGGTACCAGGCTGATGCCACGACCAACCACACGGTCTTCCCGACCCCCCGCATTTTCTTTTTCCCCGTTGGTTTTTTCTTTTTTTCCCCTTCCCTTTTTTCTTTCTTGCGGACTTTTGTGGTTTGAATTCTTCCCCGCACCCCCCCGCATGAGAGATACAGCGCGCCCTGGCTCAGTTTTGCGTCGGGGCAAGCGGTACCCATCCGATTGGCGTGGGGTCGTTTGCGGATTCATCTCGTGCGGTGCCGAGGTATGCGAAGGCGCTATTGCGGGTTAGGCGATAAATAACGAGTCAAGTAGGATTATTTTGTTGTGTCAATAATGTACGAAAATCGAAATACAAAACCTTCCCATTAACGGTATCTTTTTTGTTTTCCATGCTTGGAAGACTGACGCGTTTACACAAGAACATCCCCTTCGAACTCCAGTATTGCCTTACCTTTCTTAGCCCACCAAGTCATCGCCCAAAATTCATGGGCCAAATCTTCGGTCCATGACCTTTGCCATATTCAAATTATTCGTGACTATTGATTTCCGATGTTTCGCTCCTACATTGGAAAATTCACCCGGATTACAGAATGATTTACAAACCCTGCCAGCGAACCCCAAATAGGCCCAATCGGATCATACCTGCACCTAACTGCCCCCAAGTCATGGGGCTATTAATCTATTCTACCCCTTTAGGACGTGTATTCAAAAACACAAACCATGTCAATTCATTCATTAATATTATTACATGTTCAAAGATTAATGTCCCACTATATAAATGCTCCACTTTCAAATTTTGTCTGCATATAAAAGGATTGAGTAAATTAAATTGTATCAGTAGAAATCGCAGATAAAATGCCAAGAAGTCATGTTTCTTTTAATCTACACCTATAAACCCCAACCCTAAATTTCGCTTCCTAATTTGAAACCTAGCTAAATTTTGTTACCTGTCCTATTTGAAACCTAGGGTTCCTATTATTAACTACGGGGTAATCCTAAATAGGGTCATATAACTAGTTTTCAAATTGCACTCTATAGGGTTCCATCTTCTTATGTATCGACACATTCATTAATTTCCTCTCCCCTAATTCCAGCTGCCGGCATTCTCCCTCTTCATTTAAACCTTGTAAAATAAGAGAGAAAAGGCATAAGTATTGTGCCATAATATGTAATAACAGCCCACGATGCAAAAAATATCAACATAAAAGCATGATGCAAAATGGATGTATCAACTCCCCCAAGCTTAGACCTTGCTTGTCCTCAAGCGAAAGCCGAAATCGAAAAATATGTCCACATGTTTAAAGATAGAGGTGTCGATAAAATAAAATAAAATACGGACATGAGGGCATCATGATCATCTTTAGAACAGCAACATATAATGTCATATAACTTCTTATGCTAAAGTAACAATTTATTCAGAAGGTGAAGTATGAATCGAAAACCTCATTGACAACCAACAAACTATGATCTCAGTCATTGAAGCAATTGCAATTTATCATAACATCAGAAAGAGTCAATTTAAGAGCTTTTCAGCAAGTCCACATACTCAACTATCATTTAGTCTTTCACAATTGCTAACACTCACGCGATACTTATGGGTTCAAAGCTTCAGTCGGACACAGAGAAAGATCGGGGCTTATAGTTTCGCCTCCCAACCTTCTACCTCAAGGGTAATGTCAACAATAACACTTTATGATGACCTACATCCGAGTGGATATATATATATCTGTATCTTTCTCCAACACATAGTGCTTGACAAAAGGAAAAAAAGTGTAAAAAGGAAAGGTGAAGATCACCATGACTCTTGTATAAGGGTGGAAGATAAAAGTAAAAGATAGGCCCTTCACAGAGGGAAGCAGAGGTTGCCATGCGCTTTTATGGTTGGATGCACAAAATCTTAATGAAAAAGAACATCACTTTATATTGCCGCTTGTGATAAAGAACTTTATTATGCAATCCGTCGCTTTTATTTCTTCCATATCACAAATTTGTATAAAGCTTATTTTCTTCACACTAATAGATCATACATATTTAGAGAGCAATTTTTATTGCTTGCACCGATGACAACTTACTTGTAGGATCTTACTCAATCCATAGGTAGGTATGGTGGACTCTCATGGCAAAACTGGTTTGAGGGATGTTTGGAAGCACAAGTAGTATCTCTACTTGATGCAAACAATTTGGCTAGCATGAGAGGGAAAGGCAAGCTCAACATGTTGGAGGATCCATGACAATATAACTTCTATTCGGATATGAGAAAATATAACTCATTATGTTGTCTTCCTTGTCCAACATCAACTTTTTATCATGTCATATTTTAATGAGTGCTCACAATCACAAAAGATGTCCAAGATAGTATATTTATATGTTTAACCTCTCTTTCTTTATTACTTCCTATTAATTGCAACAATGACCAAAACTATGTTTGTCAACTCCCAACAAATTTTATTCATCATACTCTTTATATGTGAAGTCATTACTCTCCATAGGATCAATATATGATCTTTTTATTTCTTTTTATTCCTTTCTCTTATTTTATTCCCTCAAGATCATAGCAAGAAAGCAAAGACCTCAACTCAAAACAACTCTTTATTATATATAGCACACAGACTCGATTACATAGATAAATATCAAAACAAAACTCAAAGCTAGATCATACTAAAACTTTATTATACTAGATCAAGATATACCCAAAAGGATCGAACTAAAAAAAAGATAGAAGTAAAGGTGTGATGGTGATACGATACCGGGGCACCTCCCCCAAGCTTGGCAGTTGCCAAGGGGAGTGCCCATACCCATGTATTTATGTCTCTTTCTTCGGAGGTGATGATGATGGAGTTGTTGATGACGAAATTCTATCCTCCGTCTTCCAAGGCATGGGTTCACCATCGTAAAAAGATGAACGAGTCTCCGGGATCCTCAAATCTGCAGCCAAACTCATCCTCTTAAATGTATATTCATACTCATAGTTTTGGTTCTGCAGGTCATAGATCTCGGCTTGGAGATGCTCGATTTTCTCATGAAGCATGAAGATGGCCTCCCCAATGTTCTCGGCATCTAGCTTGTGACCACTAGTAAATTCAGCGATCGTCATGTGGTTGGCATTGAGTCCACGTTCCACCATCCCTTGGCACTTGAAGACTTGCTGCTCCACTGCTTCGAGCCTTGTCTCCACGCTTCCGGTCTTCTTAGGCCCCTCAACATCGCGGATGTGCAGCACCCCCTCATGCATCTCAATGGTTTGAGGGTGTTGCAGCACCTCCGCGAGATAAGGGTTGATGACCTTCTCGAAAAACTAGTCCTTGGGAGCGCTTGGAGACGTCATGACGATTTGGATCTGTCAGAAAAACTGCTTGAAACAAGAATAGGAGATATTGCCGTGGTACGGTGGTCAAAATCTTCGGGAGATTATATAATGAATTTTTACCGACCAAAAGAAGTATTGTGCAAGAAAACAGAGTCCGGAGGACACATGAGGTGGTCACAAGGCAGGGGGCGCGCCCAGGGGGGTAGGGTGCGCCCTCCACCCTTGTGGTCTCCTCGTGTCTCTTTGGGACTACTTTTAATTTTCCTAATTTTTTAAATATTCCAAAACGGAGAAAAATTATCATTGGAAACATTTTGGAGTCGGTTTACTTACCGCACCACATACCTATTCCTTTTCGGAGTCTGAAATGTTCTGGAAAGTGTCCCTGATGTACTCCTCTGGTGTTACGGTGTCAATTATATTGGCCTCAACATTTATGGGATTACCTGAGATATAATGTTTGATTCTTTGACCGTTTACCACCTTCAGATTTGTGCCTTCGGCGTTGTTGATTTTTATGGCACTAGAACGACAGACCTCCTCAATAATGTAAGGACCTTTCCATTTGGAGAGAAGCTTTCCTGCAAAAAAATTTAAATGAGAGTTCTATAGCAAAACATGATCACCTACATTAAACTCACGCTTTTGTATCCTTTTGTCATGCCATCTTTTAACTTTTTCTTTAAACAACTTGGCATTCTCATAGGCTTGGGTTCTCCATTCATCAAGCGAGCTTATGTCAAATAACCTCTTCTCACCGGCAAGTTTGAAATCATAGTTGAGCTCTTGTGTTCTAGTTCAAGAGGTAACGGCGCCAGAAAAGAGTCTTGATGGCCCACAAGTATAGGGGATCTATCATAGTCCTTTCGATAAGTAAGTGTGTCGAACGCAGCGAAGAGCAGAAGGAAATGACAAGCGTTTTTCAGCAAGGTATTCTCTGCAAGCACTGAAATTATCGGTAACAGATAGTTCTGTGATAAGATAATTCATAACGGGTAACAAGTAACAAAAGTAAACAAGGTGCAGCAAGGTGGCCCAATCCTTTTTGTAGCAAAGGACAAGCCTGGACGAACTCTTGTAAAAAGCAAAGCGCTCTCGAGGACACATGGGAATTGTTGTCAAGTTAGTTTTCATCATGCTCATATGATTCGCATTCGTTACTTTGATAATTTGATATGTGGGTGGACCGGTGCTTGGGTGCTGCCCTTCCTTGGACAAGCCTCCCATTTATGATTAACCCCTCTCGCAAGCGTCCGCGACTACGAAAGAAGAATTAAGATAAATTTAACCATAGCATGAAACATATGGATCCAAATCAGTCCCTTACGAAGCAACGCATAAACTAGGGTTTAAGCTTCTGTCACTCTAGCAACCCATCATCTACTTATTACTTTCCAATGCCTTCCCCTAGGCCCAAATCATGGTGAAGTGTCATGTAGTCGACGTTCACATAACACCACTAGAGGAAAGACAACATACATCTCATCAAAATATCGAACGAATACCAAATTCACATGATTACTTATAACAAGACTTCTCCCATGTCCTCAGGAACAAACCTAACTACTCACAAAGCATATTCATGTTCATAATTAGAGGACTATTAATTATCATTAAGGATCTGAACATATGATCTTCCACCGAATAAACCAACTAGCATCAACTACGAGGAGTAATCAACACTACTAGCAACCCACAAGTACCAATCTGAGGTTTTGAGACAAAGATCGGATACAAGAGATGAACTAGGGCTTGAGAGGAGATGGTGTTGGTGAAGATGTTGATGGAGATTGATCTCCTCTCGATGAGAGGATCGATGGTGATGATTTCTCCGGCAGAACAGAACCGCCGGAGCCCTAGATTGGTTCTGCCCAGGTTCCACCTCGAGACGGCGGCGCTTTGTCCCGAAAACTTCTTCTTATTTTTTCCAGGGCAAAAGACATCATATAGCAGAAGATGGGCATCGGGGGCCTGCCAGGTAGCCCACAAGGCAGGGGGGCACGCCCAGGGGGGTAGGGCGTGCCCTCCACCCTTGTGGATGGCTGGTGGCCCCACTCTGTTGCTTTCTTCATCCAATATTTTTTATTAATTCCAAAATGACTCTCCGTGAAGTTTCAGGACTTTTGGAGTTGTGCAGAATAGATCTCTAATATTTGCTCCTTTTCCAGCCCAGAATTCCAGCTGCCGGCATTCTCCCTCTTCAGCAAGCTCTTCGGCCTGTAGGCGCGGCAGCAGCAATTTTTTTCCTTTTAGTACATTTATGTTTTCAATATGCAAAAAGACTGTGGAACGCCTAAATATCGCCGAATCTATGTCCTGTTTGCCGAATTTTGGCTAAGTATGTTTTAAAAAATATTTACAAAACGTCGACTGGGGGTGGCGGCTGGGAACCCGATCGCCCCACACGCCGAAATTATCGCCGGTTCGCCCCCAGGGCGGCGCTATTTCCAGCCCCTGGGGGGCCGAACGGCTGGAGATGCTCTAATGTATATTATGACCACTAGTCATCAACCCGTGCATCTGCACGGGCTAGGAATTTAATTTTTACTACATAAACTAAATTTTGTTTTTTAAGTATGTGCATAACTGAAAAGCCATATGTAAAAGAATTGTTTTGGATAAGTTCTCTCCGAAAATACCTCCTTTCATCTAAGGAACATCAATATGTTAATGTAGGGAAATGATAGAAACTAATGCAATTGTTTATCATAATTGTTTGCAAATCCTTTCCTTGGCCCATCCTTGGAAAGTACAAAGGCATGTTATATAAAGCACGACCTACAGTTCCATAAAACGTCTGAAGTGAAAAAAGAGGATGAATCTGGATATAATTTCTTGCTGCATCCATATGCAAATCATATCCTGCTCTCAGTAATAAAACATTAATTGTGCTATTGTAACAAATTAACAGTTCATAACTTGAATTATTTCTTATGTTAGGTTTCAGATTTTAAGCTATATCTATACTTTAGAACATTGGTTATTGCAACCTTTAAATGAACATAAACTACTACTTATCGTCCATACTTGTGAAACTTTTGAGCAACTCTCGCACACACTAAACTATTCAGCATAACTTTCAACTATGGATGCTGCTTATGAGTCCAGCATAAATGTTTACATGTAATTAGCTACCTGAACAACGTCTTGTTCAAGAGAATGATTCTGATCTATCTATGACCAAATTCCTTTTAGCATGTGAATTAGGAACATTGCCATAACTGTTTGTATGCGGATAGTAGAAGGATAATGAGATTGATACGTATATCTCTAATGCATACCATTATTTTCTTGCAAGTTGATCGAGTCGTAAACTTGATTATTGTTTTGATAAAAACTAAATGGACCCATCCACCACCGTTGAAACTTCAGCAAGTTAAACGATTATTCAAGCACCCAAAGTGATAGATAAGATTAACACATTCCTTTGTTGATCACAACCTTAATGAAGTCGACAGTGTTGTCGCCAAGATTCTGCTGCTTCCGGGGTACATACATGGTGGATGTCTAGGTTTGGTTAATCTCTCACCGACCTTTCCCCTCATGTGCCATGCATGGATCCGATTTTCCAGCTCTGCAATAGTCCACTGTCTAGATGACAACAGCTACTTCCTCCTTCACGATAATTATGAGAAAGCCGAGCATAATTTTTTTGAATAATAATTTCTCTTGAGAGCTCATGATTGGGGCATGAATATAACATTGACTTAAGCATCCCCCAAGCTTGAGCGATACTTTCTCCTTCACGAGGCCAAAAATTATGAATATAATTCCGATCACGATGAACCAGATGCATAGGATAAAACTTCTGATGAAATTCTAATTTCAATCGCTTGTAGTTCCAAGTCCCAATATCATCGCATAGCCTATACCATGTCAATGCCTTCTCCTTCAAAGATAAAGGGAAGACCTTCTTCTTGACTTCATCCCCGGCAAACCTGCAAGCTTAAATAATCCACAAACTACATCCACATAGATTAGATGCATATCAGGATGTAGTGTTCCATCTCCTGTATAAGGATTAGCTAGCAGTTTCTCTATCATACCCGAAGGAATTTCAGAATAAATATTTTATGTAGGTGCAGTAGGTTAAGGGACAACTCTTTGCTCTTATGGTCGGGGTGAAGATACCCCAAACAAACCCCTTAAAGGATTATTTTCCATAGTAAAAAGTAACAGTAAATTTCAGCACACTATATGAATGTTTCCTTACCAAATTCCACTTACCAAAGGCGCTTCACTGCCCGGCAACGGCGCCAGAAAAGAGTCTTGATGGCCCACAAGTATAGGGGATCTATCATAAGTAAGAGTGTCGAATCCAACGAGGAGGAGAAGGAAATGACAACCGGTTTTCAGCAAGGTATTCTCTGCAAGCACTGAAAATATCGGTAACAGATAGTTCTGTGATAAGATAATTCGTAACGGGTAACAAGTAACAAAAGTAAATAAGGTGCAGCAAGGTGGCTCAATCCTTTTTGTAGCAAAGGACAAGCCTGGACAAACTCTTATATAAAGCAAAGCGCTCCCGAGGACACATGGGAATTGTTGTCAAGTTAGTTTTCATCATGCTCATATGATTCGCGTTCGTTACTTTGATAATTTGATATGGGGGTGGACCGGTGCTTGGGTGCTGCCCTTCCTTGGACAAGCCTCCCACTTATGATTAACCCCTCTCGCAAGCATCCGCAACTACCAAAGAAGAATTAAGATAAATCTAACCATAGCATGAAACATATGGATCCAAATCAGCCCCTTACGAAGCAACGCATAAACTAGGGTTTAAGCTTCTGTCACTCTAGCAACCCATCATCTTCTTATTACTTACCAATGCCTTCCCCTAGGCCCAAGTCATGGTGAAGTGTCAGGTAGTCGACGTTCACATAACACCACTAGAGGAAAGACAACATACATCTCATCAAAATACCGAACGAATACCAAATTCACATGATTACTTATAACAAGACTTCTCCCATGTCCTCAGGAACAAACGTAACTACTCACAAAGCATATTCATGTTCATAATCAGAGGAGTAGTAATTATCATTAAGGATCTGAACATATGATCTTCCACCGAACAAACCAACTAGCATCAACTACAAGGAGTAATCAACACTACTAGCAACCCACAGGTACCAATCTGAGATTTTGAGACAAAGATCAGATACAAGAGATGAACTAGGGTTTGAGAGGAGATGGTGCTGGTGAAGATGTTGATGGAGATTGACCCCCTCTCGATGAGAGGACCAATGGTGACTACGATGGCGATGATTTCCCCCTCCCGGAGGGATGTTTCCCCGGCAGAACAGCTCCACCGGAGCCCTAGATTGGTTCTGCCCAGGTTCCGCCTCGAGACGGCGACGCTTCGTCCCGAAATCTTTCTCTTGATTTTTTCCAGGTCAAAACACACCATATAGCAGAAGATGGGCATCGGGGGCCTGCCAGGTGGCCCACAAGGCAGGGGGCGCGCCCAGGGGGTAGGGCGCGCCCTCCAGCCTTGTGGATTGCAGGTGGCCCCCCTCTGGTGCTTTCTTCACCCAATATTTTTTATTAATTCCAAAATGACTCTCCTTGAAGTTTCAGGACTTTTGGAGTTGTGCGGAATAGGTCTCTAATATTTGCTCCTTTTCCAGCCCAGAATTCCAGCTGCCGGCATTCCCCCTCTTCATGTAAACCTTGTAAAATAAGAGAGAAAAGGCATAAGTATTGTGCCATAATGTGTAATAACAGCCCATGATGCAATAAATATCAGCATAAAAGCATGATGCAAAATGGACGTATCACGCGCCCATCCGGTATTTTGAGGTTTTCATGCAGATCTGTTGTACAGTCTTCAGTGCATCGTGCCTCCTGACTCCGTATGATCTATTTGCTAGCTGCTAGTAGATTCTACTAAGATCGACATGACTCTATTTGAGCCTGATTCATTCAAGTAAACTATTTACAGACAATTGTTTCATTTATTTATTTGAAATCATTTTTTCCTTTGAGGAGAGTATACACGACCTAGCTTGTAGAGCCGATTGTGAAGTTCAGGTTTTGTATTCTTGTGTACTGTGTTTCTCTTCTCATGAATTTAATTTATATACTATCATTGAGGATCAGATTTAATTTTCTTAAAAAGAAAGCAATAAGAGGAATAAAGTTTTAACAAGGAAAATGGAAAAAAGACTCTGCAGCTCCCCCAATTTCATCTATCATGGAATTGATAAAAAAAATCCAACACCGTCAGTGTCCAGGATTAGTATGAGCCATATTGCATTCTGAAAAAAATAGAAATAACATGTCTTAACAACACTACTAGGGAAAACTTTATACACAGAAGCTTACCAGTAGCGCTGGACAAGAAGGGGCGCTACTGCTAATTAGCAGTAGCGCGGGCCATAAACAGGGGCTACTGCTACCAACTTAGCAGTAGCGCGGCACGGTAGAACCACGCTACTACTAAAATTGACCGACCGTTCCTGCCACGCTAGGTTTAGCAGTAGCGCGCCCACGTTAACCGCGCTACTGCTAATTTAATAGTAGTAGCGCGCTTTTTTTGTAGGTCGCTACTGCTAATTTTGAACCTGGCCACATGGCGGGCCACACTTAGCAGTAGCGCCTCTGCCAGAAGCGCGCTACAGCTATCTTATTAGCAGCAGCGCGTTTTACGCCCAGTGCTACTGCTAAACCGCAGCCATACCACCTTTTTCCTCCCCCTCCCCCCTTCCCCATCCTCTCTTCCTTCACTTTCCCCAAGCTCCCACCTCCTCTCTCCCTCACTTTGCTTCTTCCTCACTACTTCTTGCCCCCATTACTCTCCTTCTTCTACCTATCTTTCTCTCTCTTTATTACTCCTAGCTAACTGCACCACCTCCATTAATGCATCTCCTTTCTCTTTTTCCTTCCCCCTCCACTAGTTGAACTTGTCTCCTCCCAAACTAGCTAGCTAGGTAGATCTAGCATTTAGTGAAGTGACATATGTACCTCCCTAACTAGATCTAGCCTTGTCAAGAAGAGCTTTGTCCACTTTTGATCATTCCATAGGTGTGTGTGGCGACACCTATCGACATCATCATCACCGTGCTCGATCTTGAGATAGGTGATTAAAAATTTATGCTTTTGCAAGAATGGAAATATGTGTATGTGTGCGATATGACATAATCGGGCGATATGATGGAAATTGTGTGTGTGGCATGAGTTGCCGCCGAATTGTGCTTGTGAGTTGCCTATGTTTTGCCGAAATGTCGATTTATTTATGTTTCGGCGAATTCCAGGCAAACTCTATATGTCCTATTTTTAGGGAAGGTCATGCCGAATTTTTAAATGACTTTGATGCATGCATGCATTTTTATAATCAATTTCTTTATTATTACCGTGCAGGCGTTCATGATGGTCAGTGGAACGATGGTTGACAGGTGGTTGCGGTCGACGGTGCAGGACATGAAAGAAAATAACCTGACAGAGATTTTATGTCCGTGTCGAAGATGCAAAGGACAAGTTTGGCTGGACCCCTATGACGATGGTCGTGTGATGGCGCACCTGCTCATGACTGGTTTCATGGATGGCTATACTCGGTGGATAATTTAAGATGAGGATGATGATGTTGAGGACATCAACGGGGCAGGCAATGACGACACGGGGCAAGACAAAGAGATGGCGTGGACTCCACGCCGCAGACTTTGTCGGTACTAAGTTCAATCATGCGGGGCCCTCATGTTCAAGCACTGCTTCGCAAGGAGACGAGTACTGACAGAGCTGCTTCTAGAGAGGAGGCCAAGCTGCGGAAACTGGTGGTAGACTCGAACACTCCATTGTATCATGGTTGCGATCCCGAGGTGACCCGCTTGAGTTTCATGCTCGAACTCCTGAAGACGAAGGCTAAAAACAAATGGACCAACACTAGCCTCGATGAGCTTCTCAAGTACCTAAAGGATGTTCTTCCCGCGGGTAATCTATGTCCTACTAGTGTGGATGAGGCCAAGAAGATTGTGTGCCCTCTTGATCAGCCGCACATTAGATACCATGCATGCATGAACGATTGCATAATTTATCGGAAGGAGCACCCGAAAAAAACCAGCTGTCCGATGTGCAATGCTTCTCGATACAAGAAGGCTGGGAAGAAATCTCCCCAGAAAGTTGTATGGTTCTTACCGATCACTCCCCGTCTGCAACGTTATTTTGTAGATCCCAAGGAAGCAAAGCTCATGCGTTGGCACGCGGAGAGGACAAAGCCCGACGATGGAGATGATCCGAAGCTGAGACACCTCATGGATGGAAGCCAGTGGAGAGCGTTCAAGGGCGAATATCGGTATTTCGCATGTGATGCAAGGAACATCGTGCTCAGCGCATGTACCGATGGCATGAATCCATTTGGCAACTAGAACACCAACCATAGCACATGGCCCGTGTTTGTATGGATGTACAGCATCCCCCCTGTGTGTGCATGAAGTCGAAGTACATACATGTGAGCATGCTGATTCATGGGCCGAAACAACCGGGAAATAATATTAATCTGTATCTGGGGCTACTTCAAGAGGAGTTAGACACGTTGTGGGAAACACCGGCCAAGACATGGGACGCCAGCAAAGGCGAGTATTTCTATATGAGAGCCGCGCTGATCATAACGGTGCACGACTATCTCGGTTTTGGATATGTCGCAGGCCAGGTGTGCCATGGATATTGCGGATGCACGCGGTGCATGGATGATACGACGTCTCAGCAGCTAACGTCAAGGAAAGATGGCGGGCCTGGGAAAATCGTGTACATGGGGCATCGAAGATGTCTCGAGAAGGACGACCCGTGGAGAAACCGTGGAGATCTATTCAATGGTGAGGCTGAGCATCAAGGACCTCCACGTAAGCGGAGCGGCGCCAAAATCGATGAGCTGTTGAAAAACTGGGAACAGTGCCCCGCGCCGGGAAAGACGATGAAAAAGGCGTCGGAGCCGCTGCTGAAGGTATGGAAGACGAGGTCTGTTTTCTGGGAATTGGAGTACTGGCACAAACTCGACATGCCTCATTACCTTGATCAAATGCATATCTGTAAGAATGTCCTTGAGAGCTTGCTTGCGACACTGATGAACATGCCGGATAAGACCAAGGATGGGCCGAAGGCAAGAAAAGACTTGCAAGATTTGAAACTCAGGGAAGATCTGCACATGCCACCCTGTAAAAAGTCAGAGGAGACAGAGACGGAGACAGAGGCGCGGGAGAAGAAGGGCAAAAAAGTAAAGGAAGAGGATTATTGCCCCCCCCCCCCCTTCTTGCTTCACCTTAAGTCCGGCTGAGATCGATCATTTCTTCAAGTGCCTTACCGGAATCAAAGTTAGTTCCGGTTACTGTGGGAAGATAAGCAGATTTCTAGACACGAAGAAGAAAAGGTTCAGCGGGATGAAGTCCCATGACTGTCATGTGATGATGACGCAGATACTACCTATTGCACTTAGAGGGATAATGGACAAGCACGTTCGTGACACGCTTATTGGTCTCTGCAACTTTTTCGACGTCATCTCTCGAAAGTCGATTAGTGTGAAGCAGCTCCGAAGGCTACAGGAAGAGATCATTGTGATACTAAATGAGCTTGAGATGTACTTCCTGCCCGCGTTCTTTGATGTCATGGTGCATCTGTGTGTCCATATTGTGGACGACATAATAGACCTGGGGCCGTCATTCCTGCACAACATGATGCCGTTTGAGAGGATGAATGGGATCATTAAAGGATTCGTTCGTAACATGTCTCGTCCGGATGGAACCATCGTCCAGGGCTATCAGACACAAGAGTGCATCTCTTTCTGTGAGAATTTTCTATATGGCGCAGACCGGCCGCCTGGTGTTGGTTTGCCCGTTAAGAAGCACGTTGGGAGGCTCGAAGGAGAAGGTCACTCCAACGGTCGCAGGGAACTACATGTGGCCTACTCAGATCGACGCAATGACTTTAACAGAGCAAACTTGGTAGTGCTACAACACCTAGACCAGGTAGATCCTTTTGTGGCACTGCACAAAAAAACTATCGCAAAGAAGTATCGTGACCGGGGGGTATGCAGGACGGACGCCGAAGTTACTAGAGAGTACAACTCCACTTTCCTGCATTGGTTCAAAGAGCATATTCTTACTAATCCTCCGGAAGAGGGCTCTAAGGACGGATTGCTCATATACACCTTAGCACGTGGCCCCACGCCCAACCTCGTCACCTATCAGGCATACGATATCAACGGATACATGTTCTACACGGAGGCCAAAGATATGGATAGTGATGATCAGAACTCAGGGGTGACGATGGAATGCATGACCGACAGCGACAATGGCGCAACTGAGAGATTTTAAGGAAGGGTCGAGGAGATCTGGGAGCTTGACTACTATGGACTACACAACGCGACGATGTTTCGTGTCAAATGGGCTAAGAATGTCGAAAGAGAAAACCGGTATTTCACTACCATGACTATACCCGACGCCAAGAGCACTACCATGATTACCTTAAAGAAAAAAAAGGAAAAGAAGAAAAGAAAAGGAAAAGAAAAGAAGAAAAAGAAGAAAAGAAAAGGAAAAGAAATTAAAGGAAAAGAATATAGAAGAAACAAACAGGAAAAGAAAGGAAAATAAAAAATGAAAATAATAGCAGGAGCGCTGGTTGAGTAAAAGCGCTATAGCTATGTTATGTAGCAGCAGCGCTGTTCCAGAAACGCGCTATAGCTACATCATATAGCAGTAGCGCTTTTCTTGAAAACGCAATATATCTAAGTTAGCTATAGCGCGTTTTCAAGGAAAGCGCTACTGCTGTTTTCACATACCCCCCCCCCCCCCCCGGGCTTCCCTCCTCTCCTTCCTCCCCCAATTCCCCCACTCTCTTCTCCCCTCGTCGCCCCTGCCCTCGCCAGAGCCCGAGCGCCGACCCCAATGTCGCGCGCCTCCTCCCTTGGCCCCGGGCCCGACCACGACGCCGCATGCCTCCGTCGCCATCGCACGGCCCCGGCCCCGACCCCGACCCTGACGCGCCACGCCTCCCTCCTCTGCTTCCTCCCCTCGCAACCTCGGCCGTCGTCGGGCCTGCCTCCTCGCCCTGCACCTTCTGTAAGCCCCCACCCCTCCTCTGTCTCTGCCATTAGAGTTCTAGCTAGGGTTCTTTGGTTAATTTACTTAGGTTTTAGTTAGGGCAGTAGGTTAATTAGGTTATCTATTTAGTTAGGGCAGTAGGTTAATTAGGTTATCTATTTAGTTAGGGCAGTAGGTAGTTATTTTTTTTGCGGTGATGAATTTAGTTATGAATTTAGCTAGGTCTCAAACTAGTAGGTTAATTTGGCTATATTATGAACCCTAGGTGCAATTTGAACCCTAGTTAGTATGAACCCTAGTTAGGATTAACCCTAGTTAGTATGAACCCTAGGTTTCAAATTAGGACATAAATTTAGCTAGGTTTCAAATTAGAGCAGAAATTTAGGGTTTGGTGTTTTAGGTGTAGTTAAAAGAAAAATGACTTCTTGCATTTTTCTTCAAGTTCTATATTTTTCTTCCTTTTATATGCAAATTTGAAGTGGACATGTGATATGTGGACATGTGATTTGGACATGTCATATTTGGAATTTGGACATGTCATATTTGGACATGTGTTCTTTTGGACATGTCATATTTGGAAAATGATGATTATGTGCAGGGTAAATGATCCGAGTGGCCTATGTTTCGCTGGAATGTTGATTCATTTCCGTTCCGGTGAATTTCATGCACTCGATATGTCCACTTTTTAGCAAAGATCATGCCGAAATTTCCCGTGAATTTTGGCATGACTTGTGCTAGAAAGTAGGCATATCGAGTGCCGGGATTTGCTGGGAAACGGCATTCCGGCAAACCATAGACCTTTTTTTATGTCATTTCTCATTTTATTATAGTTTTAGAATAAAACGAGGAGACTTAATCATAGGAAACATGTCGAACAACGAAGAAATCGGGCCTTGTAACCAAGATGCAGACGAGATGGATTATGAGGGTGAACAACAGTACCTCGACATTTTTGTCTGCTAAGCACAGTCAAGGTTTGCAGGGCGGCCTCGATGATGGTACTGACGCTGACATCGACATCGACGGCACAGATGGAGGTGCCGAGACCGGCAGGGAAGGTACCGGCGGGGAAGATACCGGTGGGGAAGGTACCGGCGCCGAAGCCGCTACCGAAAAGAAGAAGCAGAGGATACGAAAACCTAACAAACTCGGCATCGAACGATTGGTAATCACAAAGATGGCCCCTGGCAAGTTTGAGCCATTAGAGCCTGAAGAACCTCGCAAGTGCTATGGGAACCAAGAAGGATGCATCCTATGGGAATGCGCGAGCATCAACGACGATGACTTAAGGAGTAAAGAACATTTGAGGCAGTTGCTCCTGACGAAGTTACACAAGAGATTCGAGTTCCCCAACTAGGATGATAGAATAGAACAACCATGGGATGATCCGAATATGAAACAGATTAACAATCACGCCATGGGCATGTTCAGCAATGATTTGGCCTCCTGGAAAGGGAGGGTGAAACGAGCTATTGAGGCTGAGGAACCCCTGTCCAAGATTCTGGAGGAAAATCCGACACTTACGGAAGAGGAGTTCCAAAAGTTCAAGGACACTTGCGCTACCGAAGCAGCCAAGGCCAAGGCTGCGAAATTCAAGAGCCTTCAGCAAAGGAACACGGGGAAGCATCGCCTCGGAAGCCGTGGCTACCTTGGCAAAAGGCCCATAGGGGATAAGGAGGACGCGGAACATGAAGCCGCGGGTCTCCCAGCCCCTTCGCGAAGTTCACCAACCCGTTGGAGCGTGACTTCATCAGGGCCCGCTACAAGTGGGACAAGGAAAAGAAGGTTTTTTACACGGACCAGATCATGAGGAAATTGATTAGAATACTGGTAATTATTCTTTTACCACCTTACATTTAGCTTCTGATCAAGTCGACTACACATTCGTAAACGGTTCACGTTCCTTCTGCACGAGAAGCAACACCAGCTTGCAGCCAAAAGCCAGTCTTCGTCGATGAGGCCCAAGTGGGACACCCCTCTCAACCGGGCCTTGAACGAACTTAAGGGACACCCTTTGGACCAGCGGCCCCAATATGGACGTGTGCACGGCGCCGGAGACGGCGCCATGTGGAAGGTGTTTTACAACGAGGGACCGGAGGCCAAGAAGCAGAAAAAGAAGTTTAGTCAGGCGGACATTGACGAGAAGGCGAAGCTTGCGTTCGAGAAAAAAGCAGCTGAGGATGCATAAAAAGCAGCCAAGGAGAAAAATGAGTTGCTACAACAGGCAGTCGATGCAGTTGTACATGCCTGCAGAAATGATTTCGCCACTAACTTGATCCCGGCTATCATCAACTGGCCGAAGGAAAATCTAGACAAGACGGTAGATGATTTCCCCATGCCCAGTTTCGTCGGGAGCAACTCGGTGAACAACACCACCGCACCATCACCTGCTCACGCAACCGCGCCTGCTCCCGCACCCACACCCGCACCCGCTCATAGCAGCCCGTCCTCAGTCTCTGGCACGCTAGGTGGGCCTTCGTTTTTGGCTGAGCTCGACGCCCTCACGGTAATTACATGTCGCACCAAGCTATATCTAGAATATTCCATTTTCAATGCCTTTCGGATGTTTTACGCCGCAGACATGTGTTTGCAGGCCGACGAAACCCCGTGCACCATACTCTACTTGATCAAAGGCCAGAAGGTGGATGTGGGAAAGGCGGTGATAACGAAGCCCTTGGAACTCACATTTCACGGCCAGCCGATGCCCGGTGGACACTTCAGGGTTACCTTGTCGAGTGTGAAATCGGGGCACGAGGATTTGCCTCCTCCAGTACGGCTAGGGGGAGAGGACGACGAGACCCTACCACGGATTGGAAACTGCAAGGGTTGGGTGCTGCTATGGCCGAAGAATCTTCTTCGTCTGGAGCCGGCCGAGAGCACACCAATAACTACACATCAACAAGAAGGTATGAACACCACCACCCCGCCTACGCAATTCCCAGCGCCTGGAGTGCCGGGTGAGAGCGGACGATGTGATGAAGGGGGTCCAATAGTGGCTGAAGTAATCGCCCCCGTAGAACAAAGTATGGATGATGAGATGGACGAGGACCCTCTTCGGTTCCTCAATACAGGCGCCTATGACGGTGACTTAGATATGATGAGTCAGCCATATGACGACTCGGGCTATCAGCATGCTGATGAGGATATGGATGATCTACCCGGGCAGCAACATCCTAGCAGGGATTGCAAGAAGTCTCTCTTCATGCAATCCTCACAGGACCCGCCTAAAGATGCCGCCTCAACACAGGCTCAACTAGCCGAGGGTCGTACAGTTCTTAGCCCGATAACACTGGGGCAGGGGTTAAGGAAGGGTCTGGAAGGTCAGCCCAAGAAAAAGGAGAGGAGGAGAGCGGGGAAGATAGGCTCTGCTGCCTACAAACAAGCCAGAGCACATAGCAGCCAGACAACGGATTTTGAAGAGCGTGTACCTGTCAAAGGTGCGGCCATGTTCCATGTCACGGGCGAGCCGATGCTACCGCTGAAACCGCTGGAGGAAATATCAGGAGATCTCAGGAGACTGCACGACCGTGTGCTGTCGACCGAGAAAAGCCTACTTGCCTCGAAGGATCCTGGATATCTGACATACGTGGCTCATGTGCCAGAGGGGAAGTGCTACGTCGACACACGGCCTGCGAAGGTGTTCTTCATGCGGTTTGAGCATATCTTCGAGATGATTCTGACAAGGCGGCTCGATTGTACAATCGTCCACCTTTTTGCCGTATATATGAGCTCCGTCATGAAGAGAGAAGAAGTCTCGCAAATCTGTGTGGCGGACCCATACTACATGCACGAGTCCTTCTTGAGTCTGGGCGACTTTGAGCGTAAAACTGCTAGGGAGTGCCTCGAAAACTTCATGGTACATAATAAGGACCAGGAAATTGTCCTCCTGCCTTATCATCCAAAGTAAGTCAGTGCCGGACAACCCTTTCGTACATTTCAATCGTTCCTTCTCGCTCATATGGAGAATAATTTGAAGTGTTTTTTTCCCCGCAGCAACGGGCACGCCATACTTATCGTTCTTTACTCGCGAGTCTCCCACGCCGTGTATTTCGACCCTACCAGAAACTACGAGAAGAAAGACTACACCCACATAATGAATATTCTAGATGATGCTCTCCAAGGCTTCAGCTTGACGGGTGGCCACCTGCAGATCAGGAAACAAAGGCACAAGAAGACTGGTTTCTCGCATAAAACTAACTTCTGCTGTATCCATGTCCCAAAACCAAGCAAGAACGACGGATTCTACCTCCTCCATCTCATGATGGAGTTCAGAAGGGATGACCAAAAGCTTCGCATGACAAGCAGAAACGATGATCATATCCGCAAGTGGTTAGAATCTCATGGAGAAGCGGATTATAAATTTAGAGATGACTTCTTTCGCATCCAGAGGGACATTACGACGATCATCATGAAAGAAGTCATCGAAGAGAAGGGGATGTTCCACCACAGCCCTATATCGCGAGCTGATGTCCGAACTCGCATAGGCATGCAACGTCAGGACCTCACGCCATTCCAGAAGCTAGGGTCCATCATCGATGATATGGAAGGATGGAACTTCTAGTGATTTACGATGCCGATGATGATGATATGTGTCGGTTGAACTTGTATAGTTTCTATAGTGATGAAACTTTGTGATGTCCATGGTCCCTGCCAAACTTGCGTAATGCTACTTTGTTAGTTTGGGTACGATGACCTGCGTACCTCTAGTTAATTAGTTTGCGTACGATGAAACTGCATTGATTATTTGTATGTTTACTATATGTTGCATCTAGTTGCTAACCCTTTCTTTTTCGTGTTGCTCAAGTATATTTTGTTGCATATGATTGTACATTCTCTTGATGAAGATGCATCTCTAATAGGTACCTAGATTCTTGATGGCGAAGAAGCAGTGCTATGTCATGTACAAAGGGAAGGTTCTGGGAGTATACGACGAGTGGCTTGAGTGTCAGGCGCAAGTGGAGGGGGTCTCGGGCGCCAGCCATAAAGGCTTCAAAAGCAGACAAGAAGCAGAAGCTAGTTACTTGAGGTTCATGCTAGCGCGAGAGAGGACTCATAACTGCCGCCTCATGTACTGCATAGTTCCGCTCTCACTCATAGTGATAGCTCTTCTCGCATATATCATTGTTTAGATGAATGACGATGTAGTTGCAAGTATTCGGGACTTGTATCACTATTTTTGAGATGATGACGAGAGACCACTTTGTGTTGGATGATGATTATGATGATGACATGATTTGATGAGACTATTTGTATGTATATGCTATGATTACATTTGTATGTGTATGATATGCTAAAGATTATTGTATAAAGCCTATTCAAATAGAAAACAAATATGCAGAAAAAAAAGCAAAAACTAATAAAACTAGCAGTAGCGAGGGGAATAAAGTTAGCAGCAGCACACTTTTACCAGTAGCGCGGCTTAATTAAAAACACTGCAGCTATTTGCAGTAGCGCGTTGCTCCCAAGCACGCTACTGCTACCCACGTATAACAGTAGCGTGGGCCCACCTGCGCTACTGCTACATGTTAGCTGTAGTACCGTATCAGTAGCGCAGGTACCCGCGCTACTGATACACCAAATACCCGTGCTACTGCTAGGCTTTTCCTTAGTAGTGCAAGGTAGAAAAGTAGGAAAGCAGGATTGTCGCAAAACAGGAAAGCCTGCTGTCCACCGGGTAAAAACATGGTGCACCACACTATCCTGGAGTATAAAACCAAGTAGCAGGAATAACAAGTAGTTACTGATATATTTGTTTTTTGCAAGCGATTAAACATAAATCGGAGGCTCCTTTTTAAGAACGGCTTGCAAGAAAATTCAAAGTGATAAAGTATTGGTGTTTGTAAATCCTTAATGAGCGACCTATGTAAATATGTATTGCTGGGTCATCTAAACAGTGGCATGCTTGTAACAAGCTTCCGCCGCTATGTGAAAATTATATTTGATTTTTTTCTCTGATTGAATATTAAGCGTAATAATTAGATACAATAAATATCTAACTATGAATTCCACCTGATTGTCGGTAAAAAAGTAAAACACAAAAACAATTGGCCTAAATTGTAAACATTTTAATTACCTAACAGAAAAAATGAGATAAGCTGGTAATTAATGTATTGTATGAATTTTTGAGCCTAAGGCTGCCATGTCAGAGCCACATAGGTTGCCACGTCAGGTGGAATTATGACGGATTGTTCCGTCATATAGGTCCGGGCCTGGTATGGGACTGCCGGGTCTGGAGGTAGATCGATGACAGAAAAAAACCGTCATGGAGAGCACCTGGACAAATTATGACGCGATATACATCACGGATTACGAGTCCATCATGAACGCACATCTATGATGGTTTTCCACTAAATTGTGACGGACCGGGACTTTCATGGATTAACAGATTTCTTGTAGTGCTCGAGATTGACAATTAGGATGCATGCTGATATCACCATCGATCTAAAGGAACAGTCGTGCAAAGTTCTACTGACGTAGACATGCTTTCACACCAGAATTCAGAAACATCGAAGTCTCGCTACATCTCAAAATCAAACCGATCTAACATGTAGGCACTGATTAGCATATTCAATAATATGGTAAGACAGCTTGCAAGTGTAATTGTCCTGTAGAACAGAGTTTAATCCGAGTAGTACCAGTAGATCTCTGCGTATGAGTTGACGTAGGGGATGAAATCCGAGTAGTACATCCCACCGGAGAGGGGGCCGATGGAGCGGGTGACCCTGCCATCAAAATAATGAAGGCTAGTCCGTGTGCATAAATACCAGCAGAACATGCAAAAAGAGGCGCTGCTAGGAACTAAAAAATGTACCAATGGTAGTGTTGCTGTATTAGGTCCGTCCCAGGTTGTCCCTTCCCAAACGACATGATGATCTGCTGATCCATGTACTGCTCCAGCATCACTTCCGCTACCACTACTGGAAGAAGCTCAGCTCATCGATCATCTGCACGCCAACAAACCAAGAAGATAGCCTATTTCGCCTACTGATGAAATAAACCCATCCATCAAAATCTTGTTTCTGAACATCATCAAATCAACAACACTGAATTAAGATGCATAAAAGGAAAGAGCTAATACAGGGCAGGTATATGGGTATCAAAACAAACAAGAAAGGAACGACAATCTATTTTAAGTACTTCAGGTTTGAGCCAAAATCAATACATAATAGCCAACATTTCAATCCATGGACACCACATGACAGAAAAGGTACTAAGGCACTCCTTGCTACTTAAAACCAAAGCAAGGTACAGAGCACAGCCAGGCCAACAATAAATTGGTACCAAGTCCAGAAATCACCATCTGAAATGAAGTTAATGACACATTTTAGAATCAACTTGACACCTGACAGTAATGTTTGCATCAGACACATCTAGAACTAAAATTATACATAAATGCCTAAATTCTGATGCTCTACCCCAGTAAGTACTATGTAGTATAGTAGCAGTAATTGATGATCTACCACATGCATAGGGTGTTTGTAATCCAAACCAATGCAGAACGAGAAAAAGGAGAATCTTTGCAGTTCGGAAAATTGGGCTGTGCTACACAAGCGCCCATGTGAAAGTGATGCAATCTGCCAAAACAACTACAACCAGTCAATGCTGGCAGCAGAGAACAAGATCCATGGACAACAATGAGGCATGTGTGTACTGTGATAATAATTATGGAACACTGGAGCAAGACAGTGTACAATCTGTCATCATCAAGCTCAAGGAATCATTCCAGCTAGTACCATAATGCCATTTGCTGATCGACAGCAACAACATGAGAGGAGAAGAAGCTCCCTAGTATGGAATAGAATAAGATCAAGAGCATATCACAAAATCATGAACTGAAATCAAACACAAGCTACTCTGAATTACTCATATAGATTGTACACGATAATCAGACACGGACACGAGACAACAGACACTACGAGTAGAACGCAAGGCGTTGCTTGCACACCGCCATTGTGCTAGAGGTTACATCACGCATGCAAGCTACCCAGATGCATCTAATTACGCACCAAGCTAGCACGGACGGGATCCGATCCCCAGCGATCTAAACATCAACAGGGGAGCTTCCATGTAGTCGAAAATCAATAGCAAACAGAAGCCCCCTTCGCACTTCAGTTAACTATTTTAGCCTCTCAGCCAAGCGGTTAGCATCATAAAAACTGAAGCAGCACAATCACTAAGCTGACTGGGATTAGCACAAATAAAATGATACGATGGTGACAGCCGACAGCTCCGCAAGCATACTATAATTAATACTAGGATAACCCCAAACCAAGAAATAGCTGGGTGGTCAACGAATTTGCACAGACAGAACAACATCAAAACAGAGCAAAACAGGGGATTGCTTCTTATACTAACATCAATTCGTCCAACAATCACATGAAAAAGCATCACTAGACAGACCAAAAGTCAACCATCTACATCCTTTGGAGGAGGGGGGAGGGGGGTTGTCAGGCCAGGGAAATCTCTCCGGTGAGGACGATGGCCTTGACATCGTCGTGACCGAAGGCCTCGGCGTACTTCTCCTTGAGCCCCTGGATGACTGCACAGATAAGTGTATCCCTCGAGGATCTGCATCCACAAAGTAAGGGAGAGTAGGGGTCAGTTGCAGAGAGAGGGGATTCAGATAGGTAAATTGAGACAGAGATAGTGGGGGAAGAGAGAGAGGAGGCCATATCCGGCGAACGCTGGCCAGGAGCTGGAGTGAGTGGACGCCATTGATGTTGGTGGCGACCAAGACACGTCCGTCGCCCGCTCCGCCATGCCACTCACACGACCAGGATATGCAAACCCCACAACCGAACCACATCAGAACTCTAGCCGTCTCCAGAGCAAGCAGCAAACCTGGACGTCGAGATCTGCGAGGGAGACGAGAAGAGGTGAGGAAGATAGGGAGGCATGTGATGAGGAGGAGTGGAGAGACTCGCCTGAGTCACCTGAGCCATGACGGCTAGGGTTGTTGGGTGCCGCCAGAGGACGCCGGAATCGGGCGGGATCTGGCCCATCGATGGTGGGATCGGGCGCAGTTGGTGGCGGCGGCGAGTGGTGGTGCGAGGGAGAGGGAGGCACGGCGCTGGGATCGGACGCTGTTGGTGGCGGCGGCAAGAAGTGGTGCGAAGGAGAGGGAGGCATGGCGCTGGGATCGGGTGCTGTTGGTGGCGGCGGCAAGGTGAGTCGTGCGGGAGAAAGATGGGGACCAGGGAGGAGTGCGGGGCTGTGGGCCGGGCTTCGTCGGGTGAGAGGGTGGGGAGTTTTTTTAGGCAAAGAGAGGAGGAGGGGGTGAGGGAGTAAGGGCTGCCGTCGGATCTGAGAGCATCCGAGGGCGTTTGATGCACATCCGCGTGACATGCCGATGGACCAATCAGAACCCAGTACACGTTATGACCATCTAAACTGGTCGTAATCGACTAAAAATAATGTCTTGAATCATATAAATAGTTTTATGATATGAGAAATTAAATAAAAATAGAAAACATTCTCATTGTGTTACCAAATGTGACCTAGTTTTTAGGAAAACTAACAAACTTGGAATTGAAACAAGAAAAATATCTTTAAAAAGTGTTATGGGAAATGATTTTTTAGCCAAAAAAATCATTTTCTATTATCGAAATGCCAAAAATGTTTTTTGTGAAGAATCTACCAAATATTTATTTCAAAATGGCACCACTCCATTTTCCAAAACTATAAGACAACATTTTATGTACTGTTGACCAGACATGTAAAATGCTTTCGATCCACCTCTCATAAAAAAGACAAATTTCTGTCGATTCAATATAAACTCGGTCAAATTTGAACTACAGCTTCCTCGTAGTTTGCTCATTATTTTTTCCAAAAAACATTTTTAGGTACATAGGTATCTATTTCATCACAAACACACCAAGAGTTTTGCAAGGTTCCACCCCTAGCTACGAACGGTCGTGCCCGCCGTTTTGACCCTAGTTTGAAAGCATCATAAAGAATTGAAAAAAAATCAAAAAATTGGAAAACGTTCGCACTGTGTCATTATATGTGACCAAATTACCAGAAAAAATATCAACTTAAAATACGGCAATTAATTTAAAAAAAAGTGTTCTCAGAAATGAGCTATCATGTGTGAAGATTCATGGTTTTCAAGCGAAATGAAAATATTCAGCAATTATAAATTAACATAAAGTATAGTTACTTCACAAACTGAAAATATTGCCAGAAACAAAGGTTGGATGGTGAGCTCACATGGATTGTTAGATGGGGCTCAAATTTTGTAGAGAGCTGTGATTCGGGAATATAGAAGATGTGGCAAAATTCAGCTCATTAGGATATGCCTCGCTAGTACTTCCTTCACAACGGTTCTAGCTGAACAGAAACTTTGGAAATTTGCCGAGGAAGATTACTAGGCAAATGGAGCTGAATTTTATCATGAGGCAATGATTTGGATAGTAAAGAATGCCCAATTTTTTTGAGAATTTTGGTAATGATAGAAATATAGGCTGCTTCACAACCTAGGGCAAAAATTGACACATAGACATGACACATAGGTAAAACTGATGAGGTGGCACCTAGTCATAGCAATGCACCACAATTTACAAGGCTATGACCATCTAGATTGGTCGTGATCAGCTAGAAATAAGGCAGCGGACCAGTGTTGTTTGCTTTATGACCATTTCGTGTAAGGAAATTACAACCTTTCTGAACAAAATGGTCGTTATGGTTTAGGGTTTGGAGCCCCCCGAACAGCTGATGACCAATTGGTCTCAAATGGTCGTAGATTTACGACCAATTCTTCCAGGGTCACTGACAGAAGGTCACAAGTTGACATATTTCTTGTAGTGTGTTGTGGCAATGGTACCTATGAAAAATAACTTGATAGAACTATTTTGTCACTCTCTGATGAAAATTAAAACTCCTCATGTTGACTAACAGAAACATAATATAATTTGGCAAAAGAATAACAAGAAAACATAAACTAAAATAACTAAAACAAAGAAAAAAGGTATAAAACTAGAAGAGCTAAACAGAATCTATTTTTGATTAAAAGACCTATTTAAAATATCCTAAAATTTTCCAAATTGAACATACTGATAAAACACACTAATATTAAACAGCAGGAAAAAGAATTACTCAAAATCTATTTTTAAACTAGTTATTCACAAACTAGTGATTCACACAAATTTCAAATAATTCAAATTTAAACTACTCAAATTTGAAAACTACTGCACTAACAGAAAGTTTATAGTTTTTGTGACCTAATGCAAAAAAGATTCACTCAAAAATCTAAATATTGCCTGTAAGTAGAAACAAAAATAAAAAATGAAGCAAAAACAAAACAAAAAACATGAAAAACTCCTTTAGTGCTGGTTGCCACCTCCAGCCGGGACTAAAGGTCCTTCTCCCGCACATAATTTGGACCGCCGAAAACAGACCTTTAGTCCCGGTGCGTGGCTGGGAACAGGACTAAAGGTTTGCCTTTTGTCCCGGCTCCGGCCACACACCGGGACTAATGGACCTTTAGTCCCAGTTCGTGGCTGGAGCCGAGACAAAAGGCCCCCTGTACATATATAATCTGGTACCGTATCATGCTATACAAACGGTTTTTAACCCCTTTCCACGATGGCATTTGGAACCATCGCCTAGTGTGTGACTGCGATAGGGGGGTCCTTCCCACACGACCCAGAAACCGTCGGGGATAGGCGAGCGGCTACTGACGATCGCCATAGAATAAATGTATGAGAAGCCGCCCCAGTCCCACATGTTACATCTCGACATTACGTTTCTGGTCAGAGAGACATCCCAAACGATTATGCCGCTATAGTCATGTGAAAAAGGTGGACATCGACATTTAATCTACCGATATGTTTGTGATAGGTACGTTATCGCACACAGTTCAAGAATGTAAAATGTGTGCGGTGCCTCTACAAATGCCAACGTGTCCATTTTCATAACTATGTGCGATTGGTATTCCTATCACACACGCACACTGGTTTGAAATGTTTGCCGTATTACCATGAATCACACACGCATATGAGACGAAACCGTGTGTGCGTCCATCGGGCATCACAAACGTTTCACGTCAAAGAACCGCCTGTTCTCTATTTTTCATCGCACACGCTGTTTTCTTTCTAACCGTGTGCACATTATTTTATACACTCCTGTATAATTTTTTTTTGCCTGTAATTTATTATTTGAATTGAAAATTTTGAAATATGAAACGTGGAATTCAAATTCTCAGCACAATGGTTCAACAACGAATCAATAAATAAAATTGTCAGTACAATATGTTCAGTAATTACAGGATTAGACAGCAATTAACTATGATGAACCACAATATTTAGAGGCGGTAAAGGTGAAGAGACAAGTGTAAATCATTTTGACTGCCGATGGTGTTGAAGAAGCGGAATGCCCATAATGTGCCTTCCAGCATGCCATAGGCACGAACAACTTTTGTCCAACCCCTTGTGACGATCGCCCGCCCATCCTTCACCGCCTTCAGGAAGACTTCTAGAGCATTATCATGGTAGCATGACTTATATAATTTAACATTAGTTTCCTCCACTCCGGTCATGTAGTTTATAAGGTAATCATCAGTAAATAGCTTCAGAAACCACTGAAAAGAGAAAAATATTAGATACTGAGGTCTAATAGAGTAACTTGTTGTGGGCAGGGGAAAAGGCAACACATTACTTACCATCCTAAAGTTCACTGTTGTCTTGGACAAAGTGTAAATAAAGAGCTTAATTCCCATCACCCATTTCTTTCGCCTAACAATCTTTCTTAGTTTCCTCACTTCACGCCTGTTCATGAATATCTCATTGCCCCATACGCAAAAGGGATCGAAGTGTGGATCAGTACCACTCATATATGTACCTACAAGCAACCAGTAAATGTTAGAAGGTAAACTGAGATTGCACAAATGATGTAAAATACAACTTCCTATGTTCCTAAGTACAAGTATTTTTAGAGATTTCAATATGAACTACATACGAATGTATATAGGATTATAGATATAGTTTAGATTAGAATCTAGATTCACTCATTTTGCTCCTTATGTAGTCTATATTGGAATCTCTAAAAATACTTACATTTAGGAACAGATGGTGTATAAGACATGGGATGCAGCTAACCTCGATGGCAAACAATAGCATCGCCCATTGTAGCCATGTTTAAGTACATGGAAAGCCAGTGTTAACTACAACAGGGTTAACATCCACCAAAAATAGCAAATGGTAATAAAACAACAGCATCTGCAGTGATATCTTCATTGCAAAAGAGTAGCACGGTAGCAAAGGGACGGATTAAAAAATGGATACAACTGTTATTTGCAACAGGCTTAGCAACATCCTAAGTCATGTTTTGTAAGTTTGTAGACATTGAAATAAAAATATTTAAAAATGGATACAACTGTTAATTACAACAGGCTTAATAGCCATTGAAACCGGTACTGATAAAAATGCAATTGGCAGAGTTAAACATCACAAGGCAGGTGCTGCCAGAGCAGAGAATGGCCTAGTTGTCTATAAAAAGGTAGGGAGAATAGCTAAAACGTGTTAGGCATGTTTACTACAACATGCTTAATACATCGACCAAACAAAACATAGCCATTAATTGCAACTGGTATTGGTAAGATTGAACTGGTGAATTAATACTTGGTAAGTCCTGAGAGGTAGTTGCTGGGGCACTTCATCTTGGCCAGAGCCGGCCCAAAGTCAGCGGCGGCGGAGGCGAGCTCTTCCTCCGGGTCGAAGCGTGGATCAATGCCGCCGACATGTGTACCTACAAGAAGCAAGTAAATGTTAGAATCCAAACTGCAATTGCACAAATGATGTAAAATACTGTAAGACATGGGATGCAGCTAATCTCGACGGCAAACAACAGCATCGCCCCGTTATGGCCCTGCGTAAGTACTAGGAAAGGCATGTTAAGTACAATAGGGTTAGCATCCACCAAAAATAGCAAATGGGCAGCATCTCTAGTATATCTTCATTGCGGAGAGTAGCAAAGGGACATATTAAAAAATGGATACAATTGTTAATTGCAACAGGCTTAACAGCATCCTAAGTCATGTTTTGTAAGTTTGTAGCCATTGAAATACAACTGTTTAAAAATGGATACAACTGTTAATTGCAACAGGCTTAATAGCCATTGAAACCGGTACTGATAAAAATGCAATTGGCAGAGTTAAACTTCACAAGGCAGGTGCTGCTAGAGCAGAGAATGGCCCAGTTGTCTATAAAAAGGTAGGGAAAGTAGCTAAAACGTGTTAGTCATGTTTACTACAACATGCTTAATACATCGACCGTACAAAACATAGCCATTAATTACAACTGGTATTGGTAGGATTGAACTAGTGATTACATACTTGGTAATTCCTGAGAGGTAGTTGTTGGGGCACTTCATCTTGGCCAGAGCCCGCCCAAAGTCAGCGGCGGCGGAGGCGAGCTGTTCCTCTGGGTCGAAGCGTGGATCAGTGCCACTGACATGTGTACCTATAGGCAACCAGTAAATGTTAGAAGTTAAATTGCAATTGCACAAATGATGTGAAATACTATAAGACATGGGATGCAGCTAACCTCGACGGCAAACAACAGCATCGGCCGTTATGACCCTGCGTAAGTACATGGACAGGCATGTTAAGTATAGCAGGGTCAGCATCCACCAAAAATATCAAATAGGCAGCATCTCTAGTGATATCCTGAGTCATGTATTGTAAGTTTGTTGCTGGTATTGGTGAAATTGAGCTAGACAGTTAATACTTGAACATCACACAGTGTGCAGTACTGAAGTAAACAAGGCACGAACATGCTTAATGCATCAACCGTACAAAACATAGCCATTGCAAGTGGTTTTGGTAAGATTGAGCTGGTCATATCATACATGTTAAGTCCTCGGGGTTAGTCCTTGGGGCACTTCATCTGGGCCAGAGCCTGCACCATGTCGGCGGCGACGGAGGCGAGGTGTTCCTCCGGGTCAACACGCACAGCGGCCATCACGCCATGGACCGCCATCAGCTCCTCAACCTCCACGTGATATGTGGTTGGGCTTGCGCGGCGATGCTCTGGAGGTAGGGGCGGTGGGAATTTGGAGGCATGAGGATGTTTCGCAAGCGCCATTTAAGCAATCAGGCCGGGGCCGTGATAGAGATCGGTGGGTTACCTGACTGGATCCGAGCAGAACGTAGATCTGGTTGAAGCTGTGGTTGCGGCGGCGGTGGTTTGAGCTGCCGGTAGGGGTAGGGGGGAGGGGGGAGATACTGATGAAATTTGATGGGTGAGGATGTTGTTGGAGGAATAAATTCTGAAATCGCGCGCCTAATGAAAATTTCGCTGCGAAACTTGAAACTTGGGCGGGGGAAACACACAACGCAGACAAAGCGCGTAAAATACTTGTGTGCGAGAAAAGAGAAAATTGGAAGATCCCGTCTCCAAAAAAAATGTACATGTGTAGTTGATTTTTTAGGTCAATGGTATGCCTGGTTTATTAGGAAAGATCGCACAAGTAACTAACTTATGGATCATTAACGCAAAAAAAACGCACACTCACCAGATGCCGGCGTTCTCCTTCCCGGCCTTGTAGACGGCAGCCCACCGTGCTTCGATCTCCGCCAAGCTCTCTTCAGCATAGCGTGCGGCCTCTTCTTTCTTGCGGCGGCGAGACTCTCTTTTTTTGACTGCTTTCTACCTTTTCCGCTCCTTCTCTGCGGCTTTGGCCTCCTCTAGATCCACCGCCCATTCGGCCATGCAGCCTCAAAGTCCGCCCACGTAACTGGGTGGCCGCCGACGGCGATGAACTCGGCGCGGTGAGATGCCATCTCTTTACCATGTGTGCGGTCGCGAGCGGCGAGGAACGCGGCGCGGCAGGATGCCATCGCTTCTTTACCAGTTACTATGCGCCGCAGTGCCATGAATGATGCTTGGAGAGAGCTCTGGGATGGAGGGGCTGGGCAGCCGTACAGTGCGGTGGTTTTTAAGAGCTCAACAACAAACGACGAAGGAAATTTGGCTTCCCTTACAATTTTGCTCATTCATTATCGCACATGGTTCATCTTCGTCACCTCCAAAAACAGTGTGCGCTGAGCCTATTGTGTGTTGCGTTATGATTGGCTGGAACCCCAGCAACGCGGATCGCGCGTGTGCACCGTAGGATGTCCCGTGATCGAACGGCAATCCACGTCCCTCACATCACACCAGTGCAGCTATAGCTGGATTGGATTTATATGCGCTAAATGCCTAGAAAATGCACATAATCCCCTAAATATGGTAAATGAGCCCGAAAAAATGCCAAATTTGAACACGGTGATTTGCAGGGTGTATGTTCGTCGTAGAAAAAAAACTCCAGGGCAAAGAACGAAGAAAATTTGGATTCCCCTTCAATCTTGGTGATTTCCCTCTCGAAAGCATGGAACTTCCTCGGTGATGGTTCAATTTATGAAGGGCGTGCATGACGACATAAGCCAAACCTTCTCAAATTTTTACCAGGGCATGGTGAGGCCATACCATGGTACCATGCCAGGCGTCATGTTTTTCAAGCATTTATTTCATTTTTTCTATAGTTGAAAACCCAATAAACAAACATTTGTGGTTGACTATTGCCACACATTTCATCGAAATATCCGCCCATTCCTTGTAAAAGGCATGAGATTTTACTAAATGGCATGAGCATGGTTTTCCAGACCGTTCTTGTGCACTCTTTCATGCACCGATTGTTTGAACTTGAATTATGTGCATTAATGCCTAGAAAATGCACATAATCCCCTGAATATGGTAAATGAACCCGAAAAAGTGCCAAATTTGAACACGGTGATTTGCAGGGTGTATGTTAATCATAGAAAAAAACTCATGGACAAAGGACAAAGGAAATTTGGATCCCCCTTCAATCATGGTGATTTCCCCCTTGAAACCATGAAACTTCCTCGGTGATGGTTCGATTTATGAAAGGCGTGCATGATGACATAAGGCAAACATTATCAAATTTTTACCAGGGCACGGTGAGGCCATACTACGGGACCACGCTAGGCGTCATGTTTTCCAAGCATGTATTTCATTTTTGTATAGTTGTTAACCCAGTAAACGACGCGTTTGTGGTTGACTATTGTGACACATTTCCTTGGAATATCTGCCCACTCCTTGTAAAAGGCATGAGAATCTACTAAATAGCACGAGCATGATTTTCCAGACCATTCTTGTGCACCTTTTCATGCACCGATTGTTCGAATTTGATTTATGTGCATTAATGCCTAGAAAATGCACATAATCCCCTAAATATGGTAAATGAGCCTGGAAAAATGTCAAATTTGAACACGTTGCATTGGAGGCGGTATGTTGATCGTTGGAAAAAAACTGAATGACAAACTAGGACGGAAATTTGGATTCCCCTTCAATCTTGGTGATTTCCCTCTCGAAAGCATGGAACTTCCTCGGTGACGGTTTGATTATGAAGGGCGTGCATGACGACATAAATCGAACCTTCTCAGCTTTTTACCCGGGCACGGTGAGGCCATACCATGGCACCATGCCAGGCGTCATATTTTTCAAGCACGTATTTCATTTTTCTATAGTTGATAACCCAGTAAATGACACGTTTGTGGTTGACTATTGCCACGCATTCCCTTGCAATCTTTGCCCATTCCTTGTAAAAGGCTTGAGAATTTACTAAATACCATGAGTATGGTTTTTCCAGACCGTTCTTGTGCACATTTTCATGCACCAATTGTTCGAATTTGAATTATGTGGATTAATGCCTAAAAAATGCACAAAATCCCCTAATATGGTAAATGAGCCCGGAAAAATACCAAATTTAAACACGTTGCATTCGAGGGGGTATTTTGATTGTAGAAAAAACTGAATGACAAGCTAGGAAGGAAATTTGGATTCCCGGCCCCTTCAATCTTGCTGATTTCCCCCTCGAAACCATGAAAATTCCTCGGTGATGGTTCGATTTATGAATGGCATGGACGTCGACATAAGCCAAACCTTCTAAAATTTGTACCAGGGCATGGTGAGGCCATACCATGGCACCATGCCAGCCGTCATGTTTTTTAACCATGTATTTCATTTGTCTACAGTTGAAAAACCAATAAATGATGTGTTTGTGGTTGCCTATTGCCACACATTTCCGTGAAATATCTGCCCATTCCTTGTAAAAGGCATGAGAATTTACTAAATAGCACGATCATGGTTTTCCAGACCATTCTCGTGCAGCTTTTCATGCACCGATTGTTTGAATTTGAATTCTGTGCATTAATGCCTAAAAAATGCACATAATCCCCTAAATATTGTAAATGAACCCGGAAAAGTGCCAAATTTGAACACGGTGATTTGCAGGGTTTATGCTCATCGTAGAAAAAATCTCATGGACAAAGGACAAAGGAAATTTGGATTCCCCTTCAATCTCGGTGATTTACTATCGCACAGGATTCATCTCCGTCGCCTCTGCGAACCGTGTGTGTTCACCCACACATGCAAAAGGAAAAAGAAAACCCTCATCCACTTCATCCCCACCCACTCACCGCGGACTCCTCCACAACTTTGCACCTGATCAACTTCTATCGCGGCGGCCACCCTAAGCTCCTACCGCTCCAAACGGCACGGGATTTCGCCCCTACCGCTTTCTGTCGCCTATCTGCACCGACATTGTAGACTCTGGTCGATTGCGGTTTTCTGCGGGATTAGGCCGGGGATTTTTCTCATGGAGAAGGTAATCAACTTAGCAAAATATTCACTCATCTCTTATTGCAGTTCGTCCGTCGCTGTTAATCAACAGGAGGAAATCGCCTTGGATTCATTTTTCTTCTAGCTGATTCGAGGGTTTTCATTCATGTGTCCATAGTGCGAGCACAAATCGGGCAAGTGTGGTCGCGGCCAGTCGGAAAAGAAGTTCTATCTCACCATTCCGGATGACTTTAGGGAGCGCTCGGTATGTTCAATCTCAACCTACCATGGTCGGCATGGCCTAAATTTGTGAACATATACCGTCTGTTGCTACATTTGGATAAAAGGTACGATGCCATGTGCAGCCTAGATGTCGAAGCCGATTTCCCCCCCTATATTAGGCAAATATATGATGTATTGTTCATTCAGTTTCTCTCATATTTGCATCAAATCTTTGTTACATTATCTATTTTTAATTATATATTTTTGTATTTTGCTTTCATCTATATATTGATCTGTTCTATCAGTTACTCCCATATTTGCATCTTGCTCTGTTATTTCAATATATCTAATTTACGATCTTAATTTTCATTTCAAGCAGTACATCCCTTGCTTTGCAAGAACGGGAGTAGAAGGAAATCTTGGGCTTTACTTTGTTGATGACTCCATGGATGTAATATTGACAACCCAGCATGGATTTACAATGATGGTTAGCGTAAAACTTGATAATGATGGTCACTCCTATTTTGATGTGGACCTTTGGAGAAAAATGTCTAAGTGTTATGAATTGAAAGATGGCAATAAAATTCTAGTGCGTGCACCATAGCCTGGTCTAATTAACATGGATGTTTACTTCCCCAATGTCATCAGCCGATCAAAGTCTGATCGAGGTTAGTGTCCTTAAAACTTTCTCCATGCTGGCATATTACTTAGTAAAATCGGGGTATTTGTTCTGACTAATTGATCACTATTTAAGCAATTAATTGTGATTTCATTTTCTGACTCCGTTCCTAGGCAGTAACAAATTCTATTTACGAATTTATGCGCACTAAATATTCTTTCGCCATGTTCTGAATAAATAATACCTTTCCACATTTTAAGCAGGATATGTTGGATTCATAGTGAACGATCTGTATTTACTAAGCGTACCAAATTTCACTGGAAGGACTTGAAGCATGTCATAAACTTTGTTGATAATCTGACAGAGATAGCACAGCGTATGAATGCTAGATTTTGGATGGGATTAATTATACCTATGGTGCACACGTTGAACAAGACCAATTATGTGCACAAAACGCTCGTACAAAGTCTTATTTTTTTGTTGATGCTCATAAACTATATATATCTTCAACGCTATGTTACAATTGGTTTTTATTCTACATTTCAACAGAAATTGCCCGCTGTAGCAGTTCCTGGATCGATTTCCCGGCGTGGTCGAATTACACTTGTGCCTGCTAATAACGCCAAAGTGATTGCAACGTACTGCCACTAGTGCAGAACTTGGGAGTTGTCCCGGTTTGTAAGGGCCTTTAGTGCCGGTTCTGCAACCGGCAATAAAGGGTGGGGACTAAAGGTCTTCCCCCTTTAGTGCCAGTTCAACACAAACCGGCACCAAAGGCCCACCACGTGACACGACCCCGCGCCGGGGGCTGGGAGACCTTTAGTCCCGGTTGGAAACACCAACCGGGACTAAAAGGTTTAGGGGTTTATGGGTTTATGATTTATTTTTCATTTTTTTTTGTGTTTTGCATTTAATTCTTTTTCATTTCAAACATATTTTACGCTACTACATATTGTACATGTTATGCGTATATATAAATAGAATTTCTCGTAGAACTGATCATATATATATCATCAAATTTCTCGCACGACCATTCACATACATATATATATATATACAATTTTGTATATATAATTTCTCCTACAATTTGCAGATCATTACATGGAGGCATTAGGTCGATCTAGCTAGGTACGGTGTAATGGTATTCTCCTTTGGGATCTATGACCTGGTCGAGCAAAAATCCTGCTATTTCCTCTTGAATCGCTCGTACGCGATTCTCTGGTAGGAGCCTATCCCGCATGTCCATCATCTTTAAAGAAGGAGATCAATATGCATGTATTAGTTGTGTGTGTATATATTAGATAATGATGTAAAAATTGTGAATAGTATTTTGGCAAACGTACCCATCGGTTTCTATCATCTTTGCTCCTTTCGGACGCCATCATGCGAATGTTCTCGCATATGTAGTATGCACATAAATTATTCCCCCGCGCATGCTTCAGGGCCTTTACGAGAATTGAATTCAATCAGATAATAATTAATCAAGCATGATAATGGTATTGAAACTAGAATTAAAGAGATGTTAGCTAGCTAGTACTACTTAATTAATTACCTT
Organism: Thinopyrum elongatum; assembly: GCA_011799875.1. Lineage (NCBI taxonomy): Eukaryota > Viridiplantae > Streptophyta > Magnoliopsida > Poales > Poaceae > Thinopyrum > Thinopyrum elongatum. The sequence continues at coordinate 530,832,951 of CM022302.1, forward strand.
GGGTCGCACCCATTTCAGCTGTTGTTTCCATTGGCCTTTAACCTTTTTGATGAACTTTTCCCAAGCCCTGCCCGCCGGCAAAGAAAATGAATAAAGAAGTTATTAATTAGTTGATATCAGCAAACGAACTAAAGAGGCCGACATAGTGCGATAATGATTGAAATTACCTGTCGAGCATCCCCTTCACGATTGAGTAATCTTTAGGTTCTTTAAATACTGAGTCCAGTACTTGAACTTTTCCCTCGTCAACTTCAATGATTAACAAGATCCACTGGAAACTGCGTGCGCACACGTTTGTATAATTAAGCGGGCATGTGAATAACTCATCAACTACACTTATTAACATCTAGTAAGAAAAAACTGAATTTGTAGTACAAGACAGTGTCACTCACCCGAAGTTGTAAGGAAGTAGTATTTCTGGTTGGGTATTTAGTCGCACCAAGAACTCTAGCAAGGTTCTCTCTGTGTATGATCGATCATATTCACGTGACCATGTCTCTTCATTAATGGTATTTGGGTCAAGAACCCAATGCCATAGCGTCCAGCTTTTTTCAGTTCATAGATCTTCATTCTGCATAATACCACAGAAAAGAATATAGTGAGGATAATTACATTTAATGAACAAGCACTACAGCTAGCTAGAGACTTAACTTACAGAAAGAAATCACTTACAGACAATAGCAACTGATGATAGATTTGTCGAGTGCGTCTTGATTGAATAACTGAAACATTTCTTGAAGCTGAACCCACAGATCTTTTTCATGGAAGTAATGCTCTGCCTTGACTTTCACCATGAGGGACTCTTTATCGGTAGTCTTGGCTTCTCTCATGTACCATTGATGCAATTCATACATTCTCGTTGATAGACGCTTGATCTCCTCAGGCTTGACCATAGGTTCGCCGCGGACATATTTCCGTTTTAGTTCCTCCTCTTTAAACATTTTGATGGGCTCGATGCCTAGGAGTTGTTCTACAGTGACACCGGCCTCTTCAGCCTGCCCTCTATGATCGTCGGTTATTACCATCTGATCGGCGCCGGTACTCACATTTGTTGGTACAATGAGTGGGCGGATCGATTGCACCGCCAGTTCTACCAGCTGGGGAACAGTTTTCCCACTTTTTTGGTAGCTGCTTGGCTCGAGCTCGAGCTCGACTCCTTTTTTGTTCTTGATATGACTTCTTGATTTGGCATTCATAGTCTGAGTCAACATGCTTGGGAGCTGGTGGTTGAGCCATATGAATAAAATGGTCAATGATATGCTCAGGTACTTTCTCCTTTGGCGGCGGGGGCGGTTTCGGTCCAAAATGGGCCCTTAGTTGGGCCTGCACTTCGATCTCGTTTTCCTCGTCAATCAAGTCGTAAGGCAACCTCGGAAGAGGCTTGAGGCTTGGACCAAATCTGTATTTCTTGCCTCCTGTTGTACCGCTAGCCACCTCCTGTTATACCGTAGCTGCGGCGCCTCTCTTCCGCTGTTGCTTAGGCGGCGGAGACGGCTGACGTGGTGCCTGACTTGGAGGAGGAGTTGGCTGATGTGGTGCCAGACATGGGGGAGGAGGAGTCGGCTGACGCGGTGCCGGACTTGGAGGAGGAGGAGTGGGCTGACGCGGTGGCAGACTTGGAGGAGCGGGAGTCTGCTGACGCGGTGGCAGACTTGGAGGAACGGGAGTCTACTGAGGTGGCGGCGGACTTGGAGGAGGAGCCAGCTGACGCGGTGTCGGTGGCCTTGGAAAGACGATGCAATCCTTTCTCCATAGAATGATACGATGTACAGCCTCACCCAATGTGCGCTCGTCGTCACCTCCAGGAATTACAAGCTCTAGCCCCGAATATTGTGCCACCACTTCATCAACCACGACACGAGCATAGCCAGCTGGAATTGGATTGCAATGGAAGGTTGCTTCAGGGGGATTTGTATAAGCAACGCCGTCCGCCACCTTCATAGATATGTTCTTCATTTTAAAGTGTAGCCCACAAGTTGTCATATCTATGATATCATCCACAGGGTATCTATCCATCAGCGCATCATCGCCCAGGGCGGAACCCACGCTGCTTCTTGGCATGGATGGGACGGTGCTATCCAATGCTGGATCCGCAAGCTGCTGCCGCTACTGAGACCCCCTTTCCTGGCTAAGTGAGTCGATCTACTACTACTGCCGCTGGAAAGCAAGTGCCAACTCCGCGTGCTTTGATTCTACGATGCGAAGGCGGTCTGCTTCCTACTTCCTCTCCTCCTCCTCTAGCTTCCTCTTCTGCTCCTCCTGCTACTTCTTTCTCGCACGGCTTCTGTAGTCGGCGTTCCAGTCCGCAAACCCCTCAAACCACGGAACAACGCCTTTGCCTCGTGTTCTTCCTAGGTGTTCAAGATTCTTCAGGGCGCGCGTAAGCTCGTCGTTCTCTCTGTTGGGCGTGAACACCCTGATTCGAGCCTCTTCTATTGCAACAAGTAAACTGTCGGTGGCTCCTTTAAGACATGCCCGCTCCAAAACCTCGCCTGTCTTTGGGTCCAACTTCCCCCCATGCGCATAGAACCAAGTCCTGCACCTGGGGGGGCAGTTCAATGTAACTGGAGTGACCCCAGCATCCATCATCTCTTGCTCAGCGAGATCCCACTTAGGTCGGGCCACCTCGTAGCCACCTGGCCCCAGCTTATGGTGCCACTCCTCTTTCGTGGCATTAATCTTGTTTTTTCTCGACTGTTCCTGAGCTACTTCCGATTCCCTGAATTTCACGAAAGCGTACCAGTGATCTCTTCCCTTCTCTAGTGTTCCCTTGAATGCTGGAGTCTTCTTTCCTGCATTGACGTACGCGGCCCATATACTTTTCTTGTGGTTGTTGAATGCTATCGCCATCTTCCTAAGAGCAGCGTTCTTGACTTTCTCCACATCTACATCTGTGAAATGATCTGGTAGGGTGAAATGTGACATGAGAGATTCCCAAAGCCCATCTTTTGCTCTTTGGTCGACAAAAGTAACATCTGAAAATTCCTTTCCTGGCTTTTTCCATTCTTGCATTGATGAATGAACTTGTTCGCATTCTTGTTAGGTTTGCCTGGTTCGCCATTGGGTTTGATGGAATCGATGTTGTACTTTACGCAATCCTTCAACTTTTTGGCCGGGCCTCGAACTATCCTGCTGCTTGTAGAAGATTTGCTCGATTCGGAGGGCTAAAAGAAGAAAGATCAATTCGTTAATATATATACAAATCAATTAAAACATGTGATGATCACCAGATGCCTGCTTATATAAATATACCTCGCCAGTCTTTGTTATTTCAAGAAGAACATTTCCTTCGTCATCGAAGGTCTGGACTTCATCTATTCGTTCGTCTTCATCAAATATCATACCCTCACCAGTAGGGTTCAGATATTGCGAGCCGTCATCTTCTTCATTCCCATCTAGGCTCGGGGAGCGTATGATGTCGAACAGGGCCTCTTGTCCTTCTCTGCCGGTATAGTCCATAGCTTTTATTTAACTAATCCAGAAGAAAGATAAAACAATTTAGTATTCAAATTAGAATGCATGCATGCAATCAATAAGGAAAAACTGAATCATAGTAGATAATATGCATCTCGAATAATCCAGATAATTGATATGCATCATCGAATATAATCTCGAATACATCGTCTCGAATATTATTGAGTAATTATAATCTCTAATACATCACTAGCTAATACAGATCGAATACTATCGAATAATCTAGTTCACTCGTGGTGGACACCCAAAGAGAATGAACCATCACAGGATCATAGCTCGGGTGAAATCCCTGAAAAACCTGCCAGGTATTGGAGAACTTGACGTCCAACTCAACCATGTAGCGATGGACGTGCTCGTCCTCCTCCCTGACACGGTGACGTACCACCTCCACGGGGGACGTCAGCCTCCGCACCGAATGTGGCCCACGTGCCCGCTACCAAAGAAGCTCCGGGTCGACGATGGGACCCGGGTTCCTCATCAAGATGCGCGCCCCTGAAGGTAGCACCTCCCAGTGCCAGCCCGGCGGAGCCCACTCCCGGACATGGCGCCTCTAAAGAAGGACGTCGTCGCGAACGGGTCGACGACGAGGATGCAGGCCGGGCATCGTTGACGTCGAGAACAAATTCTATGCAAATGTAACATATTTTAAATTTTTGGATTGTGATTTCTTAATATACGAGCAAAATATCCTCTTTTCAATTATAATGTCCCATTCCTAGGTTATAACTACCCTAATAATATTCCTTTCTCAAAAAATATATATATGGTCAACTTTTTCCTATAAGTATAAAAAACTAAAAACTAAAAATTTATGTAAATTTCACCGTTCATCTATACATATATACACATACATTGTATAAAAATAATCATCTAAAACATCTAACATTCCTATATATACATACATATATACATTATTATACATCTATCTAACATAAAAAATTCCTATACTCATGTAACATATATAGTCAAAATTCTTCCATCTATGTCAAAATTCCTTAACTTTTTTCTATACATCAAAATTCTTGCATCTAATCATCTAATTAATCATCTAGTGTGTGTGTGTGTGTGTGTGTGTGTGTGTGTGTGTGTGTGTGCATGTGGGTGCTCGGGGAGGGGCCGGCGGCCGCCATGGCGGCACAGGGGGCGAGGGAGAGGGGGAAGAGGGGGGAGCTCACAGCAGGGCGATGGCGAGGCGAGGTGAGTCGGGGGCGGCGATGCCGTCGGCGGCCGGCGAGGAGCTCGGGGCCGACCAGAGGAGTGGGCGCGGGCGCGTCGGGCCGGGCTCGGGGAGGAGCGGGCACGGGCGTCGTTAGGGATCGGCGCGAGGAGGCGCGGGCGGCCGGCGTTGGGGGCGGCGTCGAGCTCCGGCGTCGACGAGGCGAGACGGCGACGGCGTGGCGAGGAAGAGGTCGAAGAAAGGAGAGGGACTGAAAAAATTTTGTAGTGCTGCTTATATAGGAGGGACCTTTAGTCCCGATTGGAGCCACCAACCGGGACTAAAGGTCACTTTTGGCCAGCCGAAGCGGCGGGAAGCGCATCACCTTTAGTCGCAGTTGGTGGCTCCAACCGGTACTAAAGGGGGGCCTTTAGTCGCGGTTGGAGCCACCAACCGTGACTAAAGGTGGTGCGCTTCCCACCGCGGTGCACCAAGTTTAGTCCCACCTCGCCCAGCGAAGGGCAGCCGCACTGGTTTATAAACCCAGCCGCGGCTGCTGCTTCGAGCTCCTCTCTAAAGGAGGCCTTCTGGGCCTATACCTCACCTGTGTTGCCCTCTTGGCCTACTGGGTCTCGCGGGCCTGTATACTGGCCCAATTACAGGTTGAGTTTCTAGTCATATGCAGGTCGATGTGGCCTAGTAGGCGGTCTTTTCATAATTTATTTATTTTTCATTTTTTTTGTTTTCTTCTTTATTTATTTTCTTTTGTTTCTGAGTTGTTTTTTGCTTTATTTAGAGTTTCTTTGTGAATCTTTTTTGATTTAGGTAAAAAATATTATAAACTTTCTGTTAGAGCCAGTAGTTTTCAAATTTGGATAGTTTAAATTTGAATTATTTGAACTTTGTGTGAATCACTAGTTTGTGAATAACTTTACTTTAAAAATAGAATTTTCGGTGATTCTTTTTTCTTCTGTTTAATATTAGTGTGTTTTATCATTATATAGAATTTGGTAATTCTTAAGTTATTTAAAAAATGAAATGCCTTTATAACAGTTGAGTTTTCGTCCGTAACCCTGATACTTCGAAAGAGATTGTCCATTTTGTACACGAAGTGCATCCATTTTTTACCGTAACCCTCTCAACTTTTTAGCACATGCTATGTGGGTGAAATGATGATAGCATGCCAACTTTCAACCTTTTCAAAGTTCATTTGTAGTTCTTTTCAATTTCAGGGTCATTTAGCTCAAAAAATCAGTAAATGCATGAAAAAAGCAAATGAAGTCGGAAAGGGTTGAAAATTGATGACGTGGCTTTGAATTGTGCATACTGAACGCACAAAAAGTCTGGAGTTGAAATAAGTTTTAAAAAATGAAATGCATTTGTATAACAGATGAGTTTTCGTCCGAAACCCTGATACTTCGAAAGAGATTGTCCATTTTGTACACGAAGTGCATCCAGTTTTTGTCGTAACACTCTCAACTTTTTACCACATGCTATGTGGGTGAAATGATGATACCATGCCAACTTTCAACCTTTTCAGAGTTCATTTGTACTGCTTTTCAAATTCAGGGTCATTTAGCTAAAAAAATCAGTAAAGGGTTGAAAATTGATGACGTTTGTCCGAAGCACAAAACCTAAAGTCTCATGACTGCCACGTGATTATGACACAATTACTTTCGGTTGCATTGAGGGGGCTTCTACCGAAAAATGTTCGATTAGCCATTGTGAAGCTATGTGCATTCCTCAATGCAATTTCTCAGAATGTAATAAATCTAGAAATCCTACCAAGGTTACAAATGATTTGGTCCAATGTCTTGTCAGTTTTGAGTTGGTGTTCCCACCATCCTTCTTCAATATCATGACGCACGACCTAGTTCACCTAGTAGAAGAGATTGCCATTCTGGGTCCTGTATTTCTACACAATATGTTCCACTTTGAGAGCTTCATGGGAGTCTTAAAGAAATATGTTCATAACCATGCTAGGCCAGAAGGAAGCATCTCCAAGGGCCATGAAACAGAGGAGGTTATTGAGTTTTGTGTTGACTTTATTCCTGAGCTTAAGCCGATTGGTGTTCCTCAATCACGGCATGAGGGGAGACTCAGTGGAAAAGGCACACTAGGAAAGGATTCTGTAATATGTATGGACGGGCATTCTAACACTGAAGCACACTACACAGTTCTACAAAATTCCACCTTGGCGGCTTCGTATATCGAGGAATACATCAATATTGTACGCTCCAATAACCCGGAGCAGTCTGACCCCTGGATTAAACGTACACACATGGTGACTTTCGGGAGTTGGATGCAAACACATGTCATGAATGACGCCACTGTTGGAGATGAGCTGTACTTGTTGGCCAAGTCACCATCTTCGACTATATTGACTTACAAAGGGTACGAGATAAATGGGAAAAAATTTACATGATCGCCCAAGATAAAAAGAGCACCAACCAAAACAGTGGTCTCCGCTTTGATGCAACAAACAACAATATGAAAAAGGACACATATTATGGTTACATAGAGGAGATATGGGAACTTGACTATGGTCGTGATTTTAAGGTCCCTTTGTTTTGGTGCAAATGGGTAAATCTGTCAGGACGCGGGGTAAAGGTAGACCCGCAGTACGGAATGACAACAGTGGATCTCAACAATCTTGGGTACATAGACGAACCATTCGTACTAGCCAATGATGTGGCGCAGGTTTTCTATGTGAAGGACATGTCTACCAAACCGAGAAAAAGAAAAGATAAGAAAGCGAATACATCATACGATGAGCCGAAGCGCCACATAGTTCTTTCAGGGAAAAGAAACATTGTGAGAGTGGAGGATAAGACAGACATGTCAGAAGATTATGAAAAGTTCTATGAAATTCCTCCCTTCATAGTGAGGATTGACCCAAGCATCCTGTTAAATGATGAAGATTCTCCATGGTTACGGCGCAAAGGGACACACGCGTAGAAAAATTTATATAGCCCAAGATCCCACTCAAGGATATGACCGGCTTCACCATCATCACTTTCTCTCTAGTGAGTTTTCGGACTTATAGCTGGAAAGTCCCACTTCCGTCAAACCGGAGGGAATCTTTGTAAGAGTTAGGGTATATATATGTTTTGGCATTTTGGCATTTGAAACATGATGTATTTTGCAAGGTTGATGTAGGACCTGATGCTGGCCCTTCATCAATGTGAAATGTCACTACAAGAAATATGTCAACTTGCGACCATCAATATTGGTCATCGAATGGTCATTGTTTTTCATTTGCGACCTTCTTTCTGACCAAAAAGTGTTGGTCAAAAGCTGACTGTCTTTAATGAAACTTAACGACCTTCTTTGTGATAAGGTCGTAGAAGGCAACGACCAAAATAAAAGGTCATTGGTTCAACGACCAATTGTTTTGGTCGTTGGTTGTCTGCCCACACCACGTCGGATCCGACATTGCAAGCTGACGTGGCAAAATTACAACGAAATGAATTGGTCGTTGGTTAGAATCAGCCCAGTCCAATTCAGTGTCTATATGGGCCAAGCCCATTAATTCAGCCCTTTAATATATTATTTTTCTGTTAATTCTGGTTAGCTCCGTGGACTGGCCCAACAATTCGGCCTTTTTATTTTTGGGCCATGGCCTTTAATGGTCTATTGATTTTCTATTTTTAGCCATTATATATTCAAGCTGGTCCCACTAGTCAGATGGGTCCCACTTGTCATGTTCATCTCTCAAATTGGTCCTACATGTCAGAAATGTACAAATTTGACAGATTATTTTCATAAGTGGCCCCACTGGTCAGGTTTCCATTTCACAAGTTTTCAAACCACATACATAATCAATATTTCAAATAGAACAAAGAACACATAAAATTCATCAAATATACCACTAAATAAATCCATTACAATCTTTACAACACAGATATGCTACAGTATGCTACTCTTCACTGAGTAGGACTTCACGGCTTCACACTTGCTTCACACTTCACACTTGAGCTTGTGTAAAAGAGGAACCACCACAATTTTAAGTCTATAATACAACAATTGATACTAATCAAGGTTAAAAACAAAAACAAGTAATAGACTCAAATGTGAAGGCAGCATGGAACTAGTGATACGACAACATGCAGAAAACACGACAATGTAATATTGTTGTAAGTTCATATCAACACAAAATCAGCACTGTTATATAGAGCAAATGATATGCCCCCCTTTTATTTAAAACTGTAGTGTATGCTAGTGATAGAACAAGGGATAAGACCGATACGATGTGCCAGATTGCCAGCAACAGTGCTTACATGCATCGTCATATTTCGAAACGCCCAATAGACTAGTTAGCTGGCAAAACACTAAAGAAGGCATAGACAGAAACGAAGGTAACATGCATCACATCAAAAAATAGTAAGCACTGAACCTACATCATATCTACAGTAACATCACCAATCAGGTTGCATGTGTATGCTAGAAATCAAAAATCAAAAGGACTTCAGCTTGTTTCAAATATCTTGCCTCTATTGCTCGCAGTTCAGTAAAGAAATGGTCGAGAAGTGAGCGCTTCGCCTCATGGACTTGGCAGTGCACAATAGATTTCAGGATGGAGCAGAAATAGAATACCTGGAAAAGAACAATAAAGAGCTATACAGTTAAGTAAGCATCCTTGGCTGTACAAACAAGTGGAGAGAACAATAAAGAGCTATATAATCTAGAATTTCTACATGCAGAAGTGCAGACTCCACTACAAGAAACTTGTTAATACATGATGATTTCCGATGAGAGATTGCAAAACCATCATGGACAGCCAGGTATAGCCCCGCAAGCCCACTGAAGCCCGCCAAAAGCCCTAAACCTTCCGCGTATATAAAACCTAACCCTAAGACACTTCCTTCCGCATACTCCTCTACCCCTCCGTCCGCCGCCGTGCACTCCTCTGCCCCTCCTTCTCGATCTGCTCCTCTCTCCCTCCGCTTTACCCCCACCGTTCCGGTGGTTCCTCCTCCCTCCACCACCCCACGTCCGCTCTCTTACCTGGACTCTCCCGTCCCTCCTGTCCGAGAACGAGTTCATTCGACCCTTGCCGCAAGTGGCCGTCATCCCCGCCTGCCTCCGCGTGTCGTCGCTCATCGTACTCCGCCTCGCCATCCTAAGCTGAGTCCCCACGGGTCGCACTCATCGGCGGCGGCGCCGCCACGCTGATGACCCACAAGTATAGGGGATCTATCGTAGTCCTTTCGATAAGTAAGAGTGTTGAACCCAATGAGGAGCAGAAGGAAATGACAAGCGGTTTTCACCAAGGTATTCTCTGCAAGCACTGAAATTATCGGCAACAGATAGTTCTGTGATAAGATAATTCATAACGGGTAACAAGTAACAAAAGTAACTAAGGTGCAGCAAGGTGGCCCAATCCTTTTTGTAGCAAAGGACAAGCCTGGACGAACTCTTATATAAAGCAAAGCGCTCCCGAGGACACATGGGAATTGTTGTCAAGTTAGTTTTCATCATGCTCATATGATTCGCGTTCATTACTTTGATAATTTGATATGTGGGTGGACCGGTGCATGGGTGCTGCCCTTCCTTGGACAAGCCTCCCACTTATGATTAACCCCTCTTGCAAGCATAGGCAACTACGAAAGAAGAATTAAGATAAATCTAACCATAGCATGAAACATATGGATCCAAATCAGCCCCTTACGAAGCAACGCATAAACTGGGGTTTAAGCTTCTGTCACTCTAGCAACCCATCATCTACTTATTACTTCCCAATGCCTTCCCCTAGGCCCAAATCATGGTGAAGTGTCATGTAGTCGATGTTCACATAATACCACTAGAGGAAAGACAACATACATCTCATCAAAATACCGAACGAATACCAAATTCACATGATTACTTATAACAAGACTTCTCCCATGTCCTCAGGAACAAACGTAAATACTCACAAAGCATATTCATGTTCATAATTAGAGGAGTACTAATTATCATTAAGGATCTGAACATATGATCTTCCACCGAACAAACCAACTAGCATCAACTACATGGAGTAATCAACACTACTAGCAACCCACAGGTACCAATCTGAGGTTTTGAGACAAAGATCGGATACAAGAGATGAACTAGGGTTTGAGAGGAGATGGTGCTAGTGAAGATGTTGATGGAGATTGACCCCCTCTCGATGAGAGGATCAATGGTGATGATGATGGCGATGATTTCCCCCTGCCGGAGGGATGTTTCCCCGGCAGAACAGCTCTGCCAGAGCCCTAGATTGTTTCTGCCCAGGTTCCGCCTCGAGACGGCGGCGCTTCATCCCGAAAGCTTCCTCTTGAATTTTTCCAGGTCAAAACACACCATATAGCAGAAGATGGGCATCAGGGGCCTGCCAGGTGGCCCATAAGGCAGGGGCACGCCCAGGGGGGTAGGGCGCGTCCTCCACCCTTGTGGATGGCAGGTGGCCCCCCTCTGGTGCTTTCTTCGCCCAATATTATTTATTAATTCCAAAATGACTCTCCATGAAGTTTCAGGACTTTTGGAGTTGTGCAGAATAGGTCTCTAATATTTGCTCCTTTTCCAGCCCAGAATTCTAGCTGCCGGCATTCTCCCTCTTCATGTAAACCTTGTAAAATAAGAGGGAAAAGGCATAAGTATTGTGCCATAATGTGTAATAACAGCCCATGATGCAATAAATATCAACATAAAAGCATGATGCAAAATGGACGTATCAACTCCCCCAAGCTTAGACCTTGCTTGTCCTCAAGCGAAAGCCGAAATCGAAAAATATGTCCACATGTTTAAAGATAGAGTTGTCGATAAAATAAAATAAAATACGGACATGAGGGCATCATAATCATCTTTATAACAGCAACATATAATGTCATATAACTTGTTATGCTAAAGTAACAATTCATTCACAAGGTAAAGTATGAATCGAAAACCTCATTGACAACCAACAAACTATGATCTCAGTCATTGAAGCAATTGCAATTTATCATAACATCGGAAAGAGTAAATTTAAGAGCTTTTCAGCAAGTCCACATACTCAACTATCATTTAGTCTTTCACAATTGCTAACACTCACGCGATACTTATGGGTTCAAAGCTCCAGTCGGACACAGAGAAAGATAGGGGCTTATAGTTTTGCCTCCCAACCTTCTACCTCAAGGGTAATGTCAACAATAATACTTTATGATGACCTACATCCGAGTGGATATATATATCTGGATCTTTCTCCAACACATAGTGCTTGACAAAAGGAAAAAAAGTGTAAAAAGGAAAGGTGAAGATCACCATGACTCTTGTATAAGGGTGGAAGATAAAAGTAAAAGATAGGCCCTTCACAGAGGGAAGCAGAGGTTGTCATGCGCTTTTATGGTTGGATGCACAAAATCTTAATGCAAAAGAACATCACTTTATATTGCCGCTTGTGATAAAGAACTTTATTATGCAATCCGTCGCTTTTATTTCTTCCATATCACAAGTTTGTATAAAGCTTATTTTCTTCACACTAATAGATCATACATATTTAGAGAGCAATTTTTATTGCTTGCACCGATGACAACTTACTTGTAGGATCTTACTCAATCCATAGGTAGGTATGGTGGACTCTCATGGCAAAACTGGTTTGAGGGATGTTTGGAAGCACAAGTAGTATCTCTACTTGGTGCAAACAATTTGGCTAGCATGAGAGGGAAAGGCAAGCTCAACATGTTGGAGGATCCATGACAATATAACTTCTATTCGGATATGAGAAAACATAACTCATTATGTTGTCTTCCTTGTCCAACATCAACTTTTTATCATGTCATATTTTAATGAGTGCTCACAATCACAAAAGATGTCCAAGATAGTATATTTATATGTTTAACCTCTCTTTCTTTATTACTTCCTATTAATTGCAACAATGACCAAAACTTTGTTTGTCAACTCCCAACAAATTTTATTCATCATACTCTTTATATGTGAAGTCATTACTCTCCATAGGATCAATATATAATCTTTTTATTTCTTTTTATTCCTTTCTCTTATTTTATTCCCTCAAGATCATAGCAAGAAAGCAAAGACCTCAACTCAAAACTACTCTTTATTTTATATAGCTCACAGACTCGATTACATAGATAAATATCAAAACAAAACTAAAAGCTAGATCATACTAAAACTTTATTATACTAGATCAAGATATAACCAAAAGGATCGAACTAAGAAAAAGATAGAAGTAAAGGTGTGATGATGATACGATACCGGGGCACCTCCCACAAGCTTGGCAGTTGCCAAGGGGAGTGCCCATACCCATGTATTTATGTCTCTTTCTTCGGAGGTGATGATGATGGAGTTGTTGATGAAGAAATTTTATCCTCCGTCCTCCAAGGCATGAGTTCACCATCGTAAAAAGATGAATGAGTCTTCGGGATCCTCAAATCTGCAGCCAAACTCATCCTCTTAAATGTATATTCATACTCATAGTTTTGGTTCTGCAGGTCATAGATCTGGGCTTGGAGATGCTCGATTTTCTCATGAAGCATGAAGATGGCCTCCCCAATGTTCTCGGCATCCAGCTTGTGACCACTAGTAAATTCAGCGATCGTCATGTGGTTGGCATTGAGTCCATGTTCCACCATCGCTTGGCACTTGAAGACTTGCTGCTCCACTGCTTTGAGCCTTGTCTCCACGCTTCCGGTCTTCTTAGGCCCCTCAACATCGCGGATGTGCAGCACCCCCTCACACATCTCAATGGTTTGAGGGTGTTGCAGCACCTCCGCGAGATAAGGGTTGATGACCTTCTCAAAAAACGTGTCCTTGGGAGCGCTTGGAGACATCATGACGATTTGGATCTGTCAGAAAAACAGCTCGAAAGAAGAACAGGAGATATTGCCGTGGTACGGTGGTCAAAATCTTCGGGAGATTATATAATGAATTTTTACCTACCAAAAGAAGTATTGTGCAAGAAAACAGAGTTCGGAGGACACATGAGGTGGCCACAAGGTAGGGGGCGCGCCTAGGGGGGTAGGGTGCGCCCTCCACCCTTGTGGTCTCCTCGTGTCTCTTTCGGACTACTTTTAATTTTTCTAATTTTTTAAATATTCCAAAACGGAGAAAAATTATCATTGGAAATGTTTTGGAGTTGGTTTACTTACCGCACCACATACCTATTCCTTTTCGGAGTCTGAAATGTTCTGGAAAGTGTCCCTTATGTACTCCTCCGGTGTTACGGTGTCAATTATATTGGCCTCAACATTTATGGGATTACCTGGGATATAATGTTTGATTCTTTGACCGTTTACCACCTTCGGATTTGTGCCTTCGGCGTTGTTGATTTTTATGGCACCAGAACGACAGACCTCCTCGATAATGTAAGGACCTTCCCATTTGGAGAGAAGCTTTCCTGCAAAAAATCTTAAACGAGAGTTGTATAGCAAAACATGATCACCTACATTAAACTCACGCTTTTGTATCCTTTTGTCATGCCATCTTTTAACTTTTTCTTTAAACAACTTGGCATTCTCATAGGCTTGGGTTCTCCATTCATCAAGCAAGCTTATGTCAAATAACCTCTTCTCACCGGCAAGTTTGAAATCAAAGTTGAGCTCTTTGATTGCCCAATAAGCTTTGTGTTCTAGTTCAAGAGGTAAGTGACAAGCCTTTCCATAAACCATTTTATATGGAGACATACCCATTTGGTTTTTATAAGCAGTTCTATAAGCCCATAATGCATCATCAAGTTTCTTAGACCAATTCTTTCTAGATCTATTAACAGTCTTTTGCAAAATCAATTTAATCTCTCTATTGCTCAATTCTACTTGACCACTAGACTGAGGATGATATGGAGATGCAATTCTATGGTTAACATCATACTTAGCAAGCATTTTACGGAAAGCACCTTGAATAAAATGTGAACCACCATCAGTCATCAAATAACTTCAAACCTCAGAAAAATAACTTCTTTAAGCATCTTAATAGAAGTGTTATGATAAGCACTACTAGTTGGAATAGCTTCTACCCACTTAGTAATGTAATCAACAACAACTAAAATATGTGTATACCCATTAGAGGAATGAAAAGGTCCCATATAATCAAAGCCCCAAACATCAAATGGTTCAATAACAAGTGAATAATTCATAGGCATTTCCTGACGTCTACTAATATAACCAATTCTTTGACATTCATCACAAGACAAGACAAACTTACGAGCATCCTTGAAGAGAGTAGGCCAATAAAAACCGGATTATAATACCTTGTGTGCAGTTCTATCTCCAGTGTGGTGTCCTCCGTATGACTCGGAGTGGCACTTGCGTAGGATCTGTTCCTGTTGATGCTCAGGTACACAACGTCTAATAACACCATCTACTCCTTCTTTATAAAGGTGTGGGTCATCCCAAAAGTAATCTCTTAAATCATAGAAAAACTTTTCCTTTTACTGGTATGTGAAACTAGGTGGTATAAATTTAGCAACAATGTAATTAGCATAATCAGCATACCACGGAGTATTACGAGAAGCATTTATGACAGCTAATTGTTTATCAGGAAAGCTATCATCAATAGGTAGACGGTCATCAAGAACATTTTCAAACCTAGACAAGTTGTCTGCATCGGGGTTCTCAGCTACCTTTCTATCAATATTATGCAAATCAAATTCTTGTAACAAGAGAACCCATCTAATAAGTCTAGGATTAGCATCTTTCTTTTCCATAAGATATTTAATAGCAGCATGATCAGTGTGAACAGTTACTTTGGAATCAACAATATAAGATCTGAACTTATCACAAGCAAAGACAACTGCTAAAAATTCTTTTTCAGTAGTAGCATAATTTCTCTGGGCACTGTCTAGAGTTTTACTAGCATAATGAATAACATTCAATTTCTTATCAACTCTTTGCCCTAGAACAGCACCAACATCATAATCACTAGCATCACACATAATTTCAAAGGGTAAATTCCAATCAGGCAGTTGAACAATGGGTGCTGAAATCAAGGCTTTCTTAAGTATTTCAAATGCTTCTACACAATCATCATAAAAAACAAAAGGAACATCTTTTTGCAAGAGATTGGTGAGAGGCCTAGAAATTTTAGAGAAGTCTTTAATAAACCTCCTATAGAAACTAGCATGACCAAGGAAACTTCTTATCCCTTTGATATCTTTAGGACACAGCATCTTTTTAATAACATCTACTTTAGCTTTATCAACTTCAATACCTCATTCAGAAACTTTATGCCCCAAGACAATACCTTCATTAACCATAAAGTGGCACTTCTCCCAATTCAAAACAAGATTAGTTTCTTCACATCTCTGCAAAACTCGATCAAGGTTGCTTAAGCAATCATTAAAAGAAGTTCCGTAAACGGAGAAATCATCCATGAAAACCTCAATAATCTTTTCACAAAAATCAGAGAATATAGCAGTCATACATCTTTGAAAGGTGGCAGGTGCATTGCATAAACCAAATGGCATACGCCTATAAGCAAAGGTACCGAAAGGGCAAGTAAAAGTAGTCTTTTCCTGATCATCTTTTAACACAGGTATTTGAGAGAAAACAGAATAACCATCTAGGAAGCAAAAATGTGTATGTTTGGATAGTCTTTCTAGCATTTGATCAATAAAAAGTAGAGGATAATGATCTTTTCTAGTAGCTTTATTTAATTTGCGAAAATCAATTCCCATTCTATAACATGTAACAATTCTTTGTGAAATCAATTCATTCTTATAATTAGGAACAACAGTAATACCTCCCTTCTTAGGGACATAATGAATAGGACTTACCCACTTACTATCAGCAATAGGATAAATTATACCTGCCTCCAGAAGCTTTAGTATTTCATTTCTTACCACTTCTTTCATCTTAGGATTTAACCGTCGTTGGTGATCAACAACTGGTTTAACGTCGTGCTCCAAATTAATTTTGTGCTGACATAGAGTGGGACTAATGCCCTTAAGATCATCAAGAGTATATCCAATAGCGGCACGGTGCTTCTTCAGAGTTTTCAATAACTTCTTTTCTTCATGCTCTGAAAGGTTAGCACTAATAATAATAGGATATATCTTCTGTTCATCAAGATAAGCATATTTCAAAGTATCAGGTAATTGTTTAAGCTCAAACACGGGATCTCCCTTGGGTGGAGGAGGATCCCCAAGGATTTCAACAGGCAAATTGTGTTTCAAAACAGGCCCTTGATTAAAGAATATTTCATCTATTTCCCTTCTTTCATTCATAAACATATCATTTTCATGGTCCAGCAAATATTGTTCTAAAGGATCAGTAGGAGGCACGGCAATAGAAGCAAGACCAATAATTTCATCCTTACTAGGCAATTATTTATCATGGGGTTGTCTAAGAAATTTAGAGAAATTAAAATCATGAGACATATCCCCTAAACCAAGAGTAACACTATCTTTCTCACAGTCTATCTTAGCATTAACGGTATTCAAGAAAGGCCCACCAAATATAATGGGACAAAAGTCATCTTGTGGGGAAGCAAGAACAAGAAAATCAGTAGGATATTTCATTTTCCCACACAAGACTTCAACATCTCTAACAATCCCAATTGGTGATATAGTATTTCTATTGGCAAGCTTAATAGTAACATCAATATCCTCTATCTCAGCAGGTGCAATATCATTCATAATTTCTTTATATAAAGTAAAAGGAATTGCACTCACACTAGCACCCATATCACATAAGCCATGATAACAATGATCTCCTATTTTAACAGAAACAACCGGCAAGCCAACAACAGGTCTATGTTTATCTTTAATATCGGTTTTAGCAATTCTAGCAGCTTCATCACAGAAATAAATAACATGCCCATCAATATTATCAACCAAGAGATCTTTAACCATAGCAATACTTGGTTCAACTTTAATTTGTTCAGGGGGTGTAGGTGTTCTAGTATAACTCTTACGAACATCAGTTGAAGCTTTAGCATGATCCTTTATTCTAACAGGAAAAGGTGGTTTCTCAATATAAGCTGTAGGAACAATAGGATCAACATTATAAGTAATAGGTTCTTCTTCAACTTTAATAGGTTCAACTACTTTAGCTTCAATGGGAGGATGATATTTAAACCACTTCTCCTTAGGGAGATCAACATGAGTAGCAAATGATTCACAGAAAGAAGGTACTATCTCAGAGTCAAGTCCATATTTAGTGCTAAAATCACGAAAAGCATCGGTATCCATAAAAGATTTAACACAATCAAACTTAAGGTTTATACCTAACTCATTACCTTTGTCGAGTTCCCAATCTTCAGAGTTACATTTAATTCTTTCCAATAAATCCCATTTGAATTCAATATCCTTCTTCATAAAAGAACCAGTACAAGAAGTATCGAGCATGGATCGATCATTATGACAAAGCCGAGCATAAAATTTTTGAATAATATTTTCTCTTGAGAGCTCATGATTGGGGCATGAATATAACATTGACTTAAGTCTCCCCCAAGCTTGAGCGATACTTTCTCCTTCACGAGGCCAAAAATTATAAATATAATTCCGATCACGATGAACAAGATGCATAGGATAAAACTTCTGATGAAATTCTAATTTCAATCGCTTGTAGTTCCAAGTCCCAGTATCATCGCATAGCCTATACCATGTCAATGCCTTCTCCTTCAAAGATAAAGGAAAGACCTTCTTCTTGACTTCATCCCCGGGCAAACCTGCAAGCTTAAATAATCCACAAACTTCATCCACATAGATTAGATGCATATCAAGATGTAGTGTTCCATCTCCTGTATAAGGATTAGCTAGCAGTTTCTCTATCATACCCGAAGGAATTTCATAATAAATATTTTCAGTAGGTGCAGTAGGTTGAGGGACAACTCTTTGCTCTTCCGGTCGGGCTGAAGATACCCCAACAAACCCCTCAAAGGATTATTTTCCATAGTAAAAAGTAACTGTAAATTTCAGCACAGTATATGAATGTTTCCTTACCAAATTCCACTTACCAAAGGCGCTTCACTCCCCGGCAACGGCGCCAGAAAAGAGTCTTGATGGCCCACAAGTATAGGGGATCTATCGTAGTCCTTTCGATAAGTAAGAGTGTCGAACCCAACGAGGAGCAGAAGGAAATGACAAGCGTTTTTCAGCAAGGTATTCTCTGCAAGCACTGAAATTATCGGTAACAGATAGTTCTGTGATAAGATAATTCGTAACGGGTAACAAGTAACAAAAGTAAATAAGGTGCAGCAAGGTGGCCCAATCCTTTTTGTAGCAAAGGACAAGCCTGGACGAACTCTTATATAAAGCAAAGCGCTCCCGAGGACACATGGGAATTGTTGTCAAGTTAGTTTTTATCATGCTCATATGATTCGCATTCGTTACTTTGATAATTTGATATGTGGGTGGACCGGTGCTTGGGTGCTGCCCTTACTTGGACAAGCCTCCTATTTATGATTAACCCCTCTCGCAAGCGTCCGCGACTACGAAAGAAGAATTAAGATAAATTTAACCATAGCATGAAACATATGGATCCAAATCAGTCCCTTACGAAGCAACGCATAAACTAGGGTTTAAGCTTCTGTCACTCTAGCAACCCATCATCTACTTATTACTTTCCAATGCCTTCCCCTAGGCCCAAATCATGGTGAAGTGTCATGTAGTCGACGTTCACATAACACCACTAGAGGAAAGACAACATACATCTCATCAAAATATCGAACGAATACCAAATTCACATGATTACTTATAACAAGACTTCTCATATGTCCTCAGGAACAAACGTAACTACTCACAAAGCATATTCATAATCATAATTAGAGGAGTATTAATTATCATTAAGGATCTGAACATATGATCTTCCACCGAATAAACCAACTAGCATCAACTACGAGGAGTAATCAACACTACTAGCAACCCACAGGTACCAATCTGAGGTTTTGAGACAAAGATCGGATACAAGAGATGAACTAGGGTTTGAGAGAAGATGGTGTTGATGAAGATGTTGATGGAGATTGATCTCCTCTCGATGAGAGGATCGATGGTGATGACGATGGCGATGATTTCTCCCTCCCGGAGGGATGTTTCCCCGGCAGAACAGAACCGCCGGAGCCCTAGATTGGTTCTGCCCAGGTTCCACCTCGAGACGGCGGCGCTTCGTCCCGAAAACTTCCTCTTATTTTTTCCAGGGCAAAAGACATCATATAGCAGAAGATGGGCATCGGGGCCTGCCAGGTGGCCCACAAGGCAGGGGGGGCGAGCCCAGGGGGGTAGGGCGCGCCCTCCACCCTTGTGGATGGCTGGTGGCCCCACTCTAGTGCTTTCTTCGTCCAATATTTTTTATTAATTCCAAAATGACTCTCCGTGAAGTTTCAGGACTTTTGGAGTTGTGCAGAATAGATCTCTAATATTTGCTCCTTTTCCAGCCCAGAATTCCAGCTGCCGGCATTCTCCCTCTTCAGCAAGCTCTTCGGCCTGTAGGAGCGGCAACAGCAATTTTTTTCCTTTTAGTAAATCTATGTTTTCAATATGCAAAAAGACTGTGGAACGCCTAAATATCGCCGAATCTATGTCCTATTTGCCGAATTTTGGCTAAGTATGTTTTAAAAAATATTTGCAAAACGTCGACTGGGGGCGACCGGGGGGCGGCGGCTGGGAACCCGATCGCCCCCACGCCGAAATTATCGCCAGTTCGCCCCCAGGGCGGCGCTATTTCCAGCCCCTGGGGGGCCGAACGGCTGGAGATGCTCTAATGTATATTATGACCACTAGTCATCAACCCGTGCATCTGCACGGGCTAGGAATTTAATTTTTACTACATAAACTAAATTTTGTTTTTTAAGTATGTGCATAACTGAAAAGTCATATGTAAAATAATTGTTTTGGATAAGTTCTCTCCGAAAATACCTCCTTTCATCTAAGGAACATCAGTGTGTTAATGTAGGGAAATGATAGAAACTAATGCAATTGTTTATCATAATTGTTTGCAAATCCTTTCCTTGGCCCATCCTTGGAAAGTACAAAGGCATGTTATATAAAGCACGACCTACAGTTCCATAAAACGTCTGAAGTGAAAAAATAGGATAAATCTGGATATAATTTCTTGTTGCATCCATATGCAAATCATATCCTGCTCTCAGTAATAAAACATTAATTGTGCTATTGTAACAAATTAACAGTTCATAACTTGAATTATTTCTTATGTTAGGTCTCAGATTTTAAGCTATATCTATACTTTAGAACATTGGTTATTGCAACCTTTAAATGAACATAAACTACTACTTATCGTCCATACTTGTGAAACTTTTGAGCAACTCTCGCACACACTAAACTGTTCAGCATAACTTTCAACTATGGATGCTGCTTATGAGTCCAGCATAAATGTTTACATGTAATTAGCTACCCGAACAACGTCTTGTTCAAGAGAATGATTCTGATCTATCTATGACCAAATTCCTTTTAGCATGTGAATTAGGAACATTGCCATAACTGTTTGTATGCGGATAGTAGAAGGATAATGAGATTGATACGTATATCTCTGATGCATACCATTATTTTCTTGCAAGTTGATCGAGTCGTAAACTTGATTATTGTTTTGATAAAAACTAAATGGACCCATCCACCACCGTTGAAACTTCAGCAAGTTAAACGATTATTCAAGCACCTAAAGTGATAGATAAGATTAGCACATTCCTTTGTTGATCACAACCTTAATGAAGTCGACAGTGTTGTCGCCAAGATTCCGCTGCTCCCGGGGTACATACATGGTGGATGTCTAGGTTTGGTTAATCTCTCACCGACCTTTCCCCTCATGTGCCATGCATGGATCCAATTTCCCAGCTCTCCAATAGTCCACTGTCTAGATGACAACAGCTACTTCCTCCTTCACCAATCAACCTATGTAGGAGTAAGAATACCTGTATGTTACTTCACACATAAAAACCAAGCGCTTGCTGAGTGCATAGTGACTGCCAGTTCTTCAATATACTGTGTAGATTGTCAGCCTTACTTTATCATAAGTATCATGTATGCAGTCATATGCCAAAAAGTTATCTTGATCCCTCACATGCACCTCGTCTCTATGTGTGTTGGGTTATTACCATCAAGGATTTGGATTTCGTGTTGAAAATTTTACCGCCCTCAAACGAAATGGGCGAAGTTCAGTATTTTTTCAGAAAATCTCGGACGAAAAGGACAATCCAAAAATTGAAATTTTGAACGAAAATTGGGCGAAATTTGGACGAAAAGTGAACGAAATTCAAAAGTCCTTCAGCAAAAGAAATAATGAAGAATCAAACAGGAATAGCCACGATCCATTAATCAGCTATACATCCACGAGTCCAAATAGTTCAGCTAGCGGGATCCGACACTCCTGGCTAGTCATCATACGCGAGCTAGTAAATCAATTGGGATGCCCATGCACGAGCACCTGAATGTGCATCTAATATCTATATGTTTGCATCTTACCAAAATCCTATGAAGCATTAGTCATCTTTTTTCTCAAAATGGATAATCTAAGAGCCCACGTTCAACTTTAGAGGATGGATTCTGTGGAACATTCAGAGCCATACAGAAATTTACTGCTACCATTGTTGTCCCACACTCCTGCCTATTATTTTTTAGCATCTCGACAATATGTCTCATAAAGAGCAGATGAGCAACCTTGCTTTTCTTTAATTTTTGTAAAATGATCTCAATTTTGTCAAATTCTTATTTCTTAAGTTATAGGATATGGCGAGCAGATCAGTTCAGTTCATCTGCTACATAAGAAATGAGAACTACATTTGATTGCAAAGCAAGTAAAATTTACTAATGGGCAAGAATACTCAGATGTTTACGGCAGTCTAGTTATTTGTACTACAATGTCCGAATCAACATGCATGTCCAAAAACCTGTAGATCATAACACATTCAAAATCTGAAAACTACAAATACCAATGAACTATGAGAAAATTAAATCAGTGAACATGGTATCTGCATAGTTAAGACCATTGTCTCTGACTCATGTAAATAAAAAAGAAAAAATATGTTCTCTTAATTGGTGAAGGTGAGGTCAACTACTGAAATCAAATCCATTAAATTAAAAGCTCACATTGGCTGGAGATGTTTAGCAAACAAAAGTTACTTTTACTTTTGCTTCTTCACAGAAGGTATCAAATTTTCACGACACAGTGACCTGCCAGCTTCAGCTAGAGATTTAATAACAAAAAAGAGAAGATGCTGGAGCATTGACAGTAAAACAAAAAAAGCGTGCAATACCTAAGTCTCCTTCTATGCTCAACACTTCTTTGTGACATTCCCAGATTGGTCTGGCCTGTATCTACAGGAAAACCAACTCGACTTGGGGATTAAAAAAGGGCTAACCTGCATTGAACTATCTCCATTGAGGGCTAAGAGAGAGAAGTGGTAGAACCAATGGCCAACGTATAGCAAGCAGGCGAAATCAGGTCTTCCTTCATGCCTAATATATCGAGCTCTCTCACTAATCTTGATGGGTGCGATGGAGAGCATGATGGCTGGTACTGCAATGCACATGTGGCGAAATTTAATGGAGGTCGAACACCTGGTGGTGCGCTTGGCGAGGGATGAGGAGAACAACGGCCGTTGAATATGCCATGGAGTAGATTAGCAGGGAATCGAGAAGAGCTTGATGATTTAATTGAGATGAGTTGTCACCTAGAGGCTTGGCGAGAGAAGGGGAGCAGTGCGGCTGTTAGACATGCCATGAATCGGAGCTGCAGAGAAGGGATTTAGGAAGGTGGATGAGTTGCCGCATGTATAGGGCTTTACATGGATTGTTCGGGCGCTTGAACCAATCTCAGCTATCGGATATTATATATTTTTTCATTATAAAGATCTGATGGCTCTCAGTAATCTCCTTCTAGGATTAACGTGGTGGCTACTCATTTTTTGACATCAAAGTGGTGGCTACTCTATGGTGATTGGCGGTTTCTTTTTATATATCGGTGGAGTTTCATGGGTGGAGACTTCTTTGTTTATTTTTTCACTAACGGTGGACCTGTCAGATGTTTCTTTATGTTAAGGGGTCATCTCTATCACGTAACCTATACTGTCTTTTATCAATCGGTGGAGTTTCATGGGTGGAGACTTACTTTTTTTTTTTCTTCGCTAAGTGTGAACGTGGCAGATGCTTTTTTGTGTCAATAAGGGGCCATCTCTGTTACGTAATTTTTTTCTTTTATCCTAACCGTAAATTGTACGATCCAACGGTATAATTAATTTAATGATGTGGATTAATGTAATGGCCTGAAAGGTGCCTCCAATTAGTAAATATAAATATAAGATGCCCTTCCAATCTATCTATAATGGACAAACCACTTTCTCTATGTATATGTATACATTTTAGTTACAACCTTCATATTCCCTTAGGTACCTACGAACGTGATTCTGACAATGTACAACCTTTATATTCCGTTAGGTAGACGAACATGATTTCTAACCATATGCTCAGAAAAGCTCCCAATACACGAAAAACGATCATTCAACTGTATTTCCTATTGATTATTTTTTTCGAGCAATGCTACACCCACGTACAGTTCCGTGAGGTTTTTACGTAACGGCTGATTTGGTTCAGGGTTAGTGGCTGGGCCTACTCCGGTTAAAATCTGGGGGGGAGTATCTTATATCTTATATTTACTAATCGGAAGAACTAATCGAGGCTCCACGATAATCGTGGTAATTAACTATTTTGTCCGTCCGATTTCCCTAACATCAATGTTTAACCGTAGGATGAGTTAGGAGGATTCGCATGAGCTATCTAGAACGTATGAGCATGGGACTCTCCTTCCTTTCTCCCATGGGACTCCTCCCCAATTTACCTCAAACGAAAAAAAATCTCAAACGATCTTTAACCGTTGGACGAGGTAGGAGAATTTGCACGAGCTATCAAGAACGTATGAGCATGGGACTCTGCTCCTTCTTTTCTCCCACAGGAATTCTCCCCCAATTTACCTCAAATGAAAAAAACAAATCCCAAACGACAATCTCCTGATTTGTTTTGCAGGGCGTCTCGGCTCCATGCATGGCATGTCCGATTGTGCCAAGGAAAGGTTGATCAGCTCCAGACCACCACGCCGGTGTTGCCGCCTTCCAAACCCTCATATTCTGACGCTACCCACTCGGACACCACAACAACCTCAGCAGGTGCCCGTGTAGCAACGCAAGGGCTCGATGGGCTGCGGCGATTGCACAGGCGTAGCTGCCTGCAAACTCCTCGATCTATATCCTCCAATTAAGGCTGGTGCATCCCTTCTCCTTCCCTTCAATAGTTTGTGGACGTAACTACATGCATCACTGGATTGAATAATTAAGAACACCTGCGTCCTGCAATTTAGTTGACTCTGTTTCCTCTATTTTCGTTGTTGTTCCCTCGACACTGCCCTGTCCACTAGGATTTTTGGAGCACTGAAGATGTGTTTGTGTTGGACAGGAAATTACATGCAGACTCTTAAACTCAAGGTTCTGCTACTGATATTAAGCACCACACTCTAATCCTTACTCTCTAGCATCTGAACCTTCTCAACTAGAAACTACACCCCAATCCAGCATTTATCTTTCAGGCTAACAAAGGTAATGATGATTAAGGAATTGGATGAGGAAGCATACAGATGGGAGACAAGTTACGGCTGTACTCGGTAAGGCCGCCAAGTAGAGCACTACAGAACACGGGGGCACCGCCCTTCTGTTTGATGTCAGCTCATGCTCTAACTCAGTAGGCAAGTAAACGTATCTCCAAAATTTTATGTTCTATTCTCTAATCCATCAAATCGAGGATACAGAACCAACATATTGGATTGATTCCTGAGGTTACTTTCATAGGATATCTGCGTGCAATCGTACATAATTACTGTTCCCTATAATTTTTATATCAAATTGTACGTCGTTAATCTGTGGAGTTACACGTTATTTCCTTGGAGTAGTCTCCCCTCAAAGTATTTCATCTCTTAGTTAATTAAATTGATGTTATTCTATGAATGATTATTTTAATTAATAATAGATAAGACATGTTTGGCCTCAACAATTAATACTGCTCCCTTATATTGGTACTATACAACCATATTTGTGCTCTTGGAATTATATCAAGCCAGTATGTCGATCTCATATTGTATATTGCACATATCGGTGTTATTAATTTGGTTGTATCAACCATTGTCTGTAGTTCAGATCCGTATAACTAATTGTATGTTCCTCATCTATGCCTACAACTACATGGTTACACTTTCATGCTGAACCTAATTCAAATCTTTGAACATACGATTTGAGTATATATAGGCACAGTTACATTCATGCCATTCTTTCTCACTCCATTACGTATCTACTCTTACCTACTTGAATTTTCTATTCCGAGTTAATCTGATTTTTTTTATTTGTGGAAATTTCCTAAATAAATAAACTTTGTTTTTCTGTTAACAAGCACTATGATGTGTTTTCATTTGTAACCAAGGCCATGTGAAGAAGCCCTTATATAATAGTTGTTGGGAATACACAGGTCACATCGACAGTTTTTTTAAGAAAACCACAGCAGCATGATTAAGTATTCCTACATGTGCAAAGTAATAGTTATTGGGAATACATATGTCACACAGCTGCCCATCACAAAATGTAATATGTTTATGATCCTTATCAATTTAATATTGTGTTCATATAGCCCTCTGCTAATTGGTTGCCAACAAGATTGTGACCTGGTGCTATGATGGTTATGTTCTAATGAACAACATTTTATCAGTCCGTACCAAATGATATTTTCTGGGTGGATGAACAGAAATGTATTAGTGATGAACAATAGGTTTTGCCCCAGCAGCTTCACTGGGAAATGTAATGTTTCTACACAATTAGTAAATCGATTTTCAACATGTATCTTAGGACTTTATATGATTTTTTTATACTCCATGGAGTTCAGCTAGATTTCGGATTTTGAATATTATAAAGAGTGAGGTTGAATATTTATCCCATTCTTCTATACATGCATGGGAAAAACTACAGAAGAAACTGAACGACCACTTAATTAATTCAGGCCAAAACAATAAGAACTAGCACCTCCAATTGTAAACAATTTATTTTTAGGAATGCATACAAGAATGCACAGAGTGAGTGAAGTCCAACTTTTTTTATCTTTGACTACTATTGTGTACAAAATTATTTTGATTGCAAAAGAAAAATGGTATTATTACATTTTTTAATGAAAAAATTGAGATATAAAATTTCATAGTGCATGGAAGGAGTATATATATATATATATATATATATCATACTCAGCGTAAGTACTGACCCCATGCGAGCAATAAGCATCATAATGCATATATATAGCTCATTTCAGATGACGTGCAGTTTGGTCCCTCGAACAGTGAAAAATTTATGAACATACAACTTTGGTGTCAGAAGCCTAAAATTTTAGCTAAGTAAAAGATCTCACTAATATGTGGGTATCTTATTTTAATTTTAATGTTTGCATTTAAAACCGTTCACTACATTACTTTTAAGCAAAAGGGCAATAGATTATTTCAAGGATTGTACTAACTATTTTTTCGAATACCGCTAGCCGGTGCAGGTGCATGGGTTGACGACTAGTTTATGGAAGAGTAAGATTACGTAGGTTCTTTTAGTAGGTGTGGAATTATCGATTGTTCCGGTGGCCTGCCCG